>JAVHYY010000918.1:5000-42500 GCA_035221665.1 Okamejei kenojei | reverse complement strand
TTGTTTCCGCGCTGTGTATCTTAAGTAAACTAAACGAAAACGTCCTCCTGCTCCTCTCTCGTGTCTGCCCCTGCCTCGTCACATCTCTGCTCAGTCCTTTATCATGCCACACTTCCTCCACCCTCGAGCCCAACCGAGACTCTTTCTCTCTCTGGCTTACGTCTCTCTCCCTGCCTCTCTTCCCCCAACTCCCTCCCCTCCCCTATCTTTCTCCGGTACATCTCACCGTTCTTCCCCACTCTCTCACCCCGTCCAGTCTCACCTCTCTCCCACGTGCACTGTCATAATTTACTGACCAGCCCAGCTTTTTCTCATCGTTTTCTTCTCCCCCGCACTCAACCCTCCACCACTCCCTGTCCATTACCTCACATGCGCCCACTTCGACTCACCTAGTCTCACGCTTTCTCACTGTCCATTCTCTCTCCCGCGTCCCCTATCACTCACTTTCCACATACTTGCCGCCTCCTTCTTTCTAACCATTCCCCCAACTACGACTATCTCTACACATTAGCAATCTGTCTCCCTCTGTCTTTCTTTTGACCAATTGCACAATGTTTCACTCCCCTGCCTCTCTCCATCCGCACTTCTCTGACTTATTTCACTGCACCTCCCTCGTTCAGTCTCCCATGTAGCTCCTTTCCCTTTGCCCTCTATTCCACTGCTACCCTTCATCCTCTAGTTACACCATACATCTCTCTTTACCTTCATTCACTCCCTCTCTCTTCGCTCTCTATCTGCATTCTCATCTCTCTATCTTTTATTTCCTCGTTCTTGCCCTCTCTATAGCTACTTTCCATTGCTCTCTCTGTATGGCTATTCCTCGCTAACACCTTCTCTCGATATCCTGCTCTTCATTTCCCTCACTGATTCCGTCACTATGTCTCCCTCTCTCCGCTACCGCGACACACCACTGCTTTTCTCAGTCCCATTACCTTGCTTGCCCCTTCCGCATTTTTCGCTCCACCGCATATATACATGGCAAAATAGCAAGTTTGCTGATGATACAAACGTTAGTGGTTTTGTAGATAGTGAAGATGGTTGTGAACGATGCAGCAGGTTCTTGGTCGATTGGCCAGGTGGGTTGAGGAATGGATGATGGAATTTAATACAGTGAAAGGTGAGGTAATGCATTTGAGGGAATCTGACATGGGCAGGATCCACACAGTGAATGTTAGGGCTCTGGGGTGTGTTGTATAGCAGAGGGATCGAGAAGTGCGGATGCATGGTTCTTATTCTACGTCGAGTAGCAGGTAGAATGGTGGTGAAGAGGCTTGTGGCATATTGGCCTTCATTAGTCAGAGTATTGAGTATATAAGTTGCGAGATTATGTTGCAGTTGTATAAGAAGTTGGTGAGACATAACTCAGAGTATTGTGTTCAGTTCAGGACACCGTGTTGCAGAAAGGAGTTGTCAAGCTTGGAAGGCTAGAGATAATATTTACTTGGATGTTGCCTGTACCAGACGGTCTTAGATACAGGGAGAGCGTGAGTTGGCTGGGACTCTATTCCTTGGAGCGCAGGAGGAAGAGGGGCGATTTGATAGAAGTTTATAAAATCACGAGAGGAATAGATCTAGTAGATACACAGTCTCGTTCCCAGAGTAAGTGAATCAGGGGCCGGGGACATGGGTTTAAGTTGAAGTGGAAACGTTTTGATATGAATCTGAGGCGTAAATGTTTCACACAACGAGTTGTGGATGATTGGAACAAGCTGCCAGAAGACATAGTTGAGGCTGTGATTATCCCAGCGTTTAAAAAAAAGCAGTTAGACAGGTACATGGAAAGGATAGTTTTGGAGGAATGTGGACAACCGCAGGCAAGTCGGATTAGCGTAGCTGGGACTCCTTCCATTCCTATGTTCTCCCCTCTCTGCCATCCACGCGCTTTACTCCGCCACCTCTCCCTCTTTAGCTCTCCCACCTCTTTTCCTCCTCCCTCTTCATGATACCAGCCTTACTCGTCATCTCGTATCTCCTCACCAATCTCTCTCGCTCGCGCGCGCACTCTCTCCCACACTCTGTCCGCTGCGCATCAACAAGCATTCCTATTTTTCACTCTCTTTACAATTAGATATAGTGGGTACCTCACGGCGCTCTTCATCTGCTCTCTGAATGTGTTTTGTGTCAGGACATATATTGCCGTGTTTGTACAGGTACTCAAAGCTTGAAGCATCAAAGCTACTGATTCGAAGTCACTGCCCTTGATATACGGAGTCCCGAATACACGCTCGGACAATATACATATTACTTCTGTGCTCCATAACAATATAAAACTGCCGGATATACAGAAGAGGAGAACAACGGATTTCCTTCGGTTCTCCATCTCCGGGTCATTATCTCCAGTATTACGGCCGCGGAGACCTCTACGGACTCGACCGGACATTAAAATATTTCTGGCGGTCAGTGAATTGAG
Source organism: Okamejei kenojei (assembly GCA_035221665.1). Lineage (NCBI taxonomy): Eukaryota > Metazoa > Chordata > Chondrichthyes > Rajiformes > Rajidae > Okamejei > Okamejei kenojei. The sequence goes on along the minus strand of JAVHYY010000918.1, from coordinate 40,090 downwards.
CAACAGCAACAAAAAGAACGGGAACCACGCAATTAAGCTCAACGTCAGCAGCTCAAATGAAGTCCATGAAGTTAACTTTAAGAAAGCCTGTTTGAAGACGCAACCCCTGGGTATATTGTCCACATTGTATTCTGGGTCCATTGTAAAATACCAGGGCACACTTATGAAACAGCTAAATACACACACAATCCACATAATAACTGTCGCCGTTCTCTCGGTGCAATACTTTGCTTTCACATTCCGATAGCAAATGGCCAAGAATCGATCCAATGTAAACGCGACCGTGAACCAGACAGAGATTAGCGTGGCGGAAACCGCTAGGACGAAGTTAGTGGAGCAGACAGGCGTGAAGTTCAGGAATGAACTTGGAAAATACATAACAAAAACTGTTCTCAATAAGACGTCGGTGATGATTACCAGGAAATCGGCCATTGACATTCCCACCAGGTAGCGAGTGATGCATTTGGAGAGACCACACTCCCCCCGGGACAGGATGAGAATCGTCAGCAAGTTCACTGCAAGGGAAAGGGGAAAAAAAGAGGAAATTGCTAGCTGAGATCAACGACGACTCATAGAAACAATATGCCGCGAAAACCGCTTTACCAGAAAAAAAGACAAGCTGCAGGAGTAACCTCGTGGGTCAGACAGCATCCCTGGGGAAAATGGAAAGACGATGTTTCCGGTCGCGCCGCCCCTCAGACTGATTGTTCGAGACTCAGAGGAAGAAAGGATATGCAAGATAAAGTTGTCAGGGTGCAGCTGAACAAAGGCGGGACGGGAGGCGGGGCTGATGGTCGATACGCACGTGCTTGGAGGAAGGCGAGAGATGAAACTATCTGAACTTTTGTTGCAAGAGGATTGAAGAGTTGCCGGAGGATGAGCACTGAGGAAAGAAGGTACGTTGAAGGGGCATTTGCTGGATAGAGTTAGGAACAAGTCTACGTGAGTCACTCGTAAGTTCTTGGCTTCACTGCAGTCCAACGGTGTTGTACAAGAATGTTGCCTCACCTGTTGAGTTACTCCTGCACGTAGTGCGTCTTTCGCTAAAAAAAAAATTGTTATAAACACATTCGTGTCGGTTGTGATAGCAGGGAATTAAGTTATAAGCTATCGCCTTAACGACCTGTTTTCAGTATTTACATAATGCGTGTAAAATATAGAAACATAGAAACATAGAAAGTAGGTGCAGGAGTAGGCCATTCAGCCCTTCGAGCCTGCACCGCCATTCAATATGATCATGGCTGATCATCCAACTCAGTATCCCGTACCTGCCTTCTCTCCATACCCTCTGATCCCCTTAGCCACAAGGGCCACATCCAACTCACTCTTAAATATAGCCAATGAACTGGCCTCAACTACCCTCTGTGGCAGAGAGTTCCAGAGACTCACCACTCTCTGTGTGAAAAAAGTCTTTCTCATCTCGGTCTTAAAGGATTTCCCCCTTATCCTTAAGCTGTGACCCCTTGTCCTGGACTTCCCCAACATCGGGAACAATCTTCCTGCATCTAGCCTGTCCAACCCCTTAAGAATTTTGTAAGTTTCTATAAGATCCCCTCTTAATCTCCTAAATTCCAGAGAGTATAAACCGAGTCTATCCAGTCTTTCTTCATAAGACAGTCCTGACATCCCAGGAATCAGTCTGGTGAACCTTCTCTGCACTCCCTCTATGGCAATAATGTCCTTCCTCAGATCTGGAGACCAAAACTGCACGCAATACTCCAGGTGTGGTCTCACCAAGACCCTGTACAACTGAAGTAGAACCTCCCTGCTCCTGTACTCAAATCCTTTTGCTATGAAAGCCAACATACCATTCGCTTTTTTCACTGCCAGCTGCACCTGCATGCCTACTTTCAATGACTGCTGTACCATGACACCCAGGTCTCGCTGCATCTCCCCTTTTCCTAATCGGCCACCATTTAAATAATAGTCTGCTTTCCTGTTTTTGCCACCAAAGTGGATAACCTCACATTTATCCACATTATACTGCATCTGCCAAACATTTGCCCACTCACCCAGCCTATCCAAGTCACCTTGCAGTTTCCTAGCATCCTCCTCACAGCGAACACTGCCCCCCAGCTTAGTGTCATCCGCAAACTTGGAGATATTGCCTTCAATTCCCTCATCCAGATCATTAATATATATTGTAAATCCATCCACGATATTATTTGACGGCGAATAAAGTAAATGGCTTGGGAAATATTAATGAGAACTGCACGGGTTAATGCGCGTAGTTAAATGGACAAGATACATTTGTAATGGGGTTGAGATGCATGAGGGATTAATGTCAAACTACAGAAGGTAGGGGAAAATGGACCGTGCCAATGCGCTTACAAAGGGATTCGGGTAGTGTGCAGTCGGGAAGTGATGTATCACTTATGGAGGGTGAGGCGAAGTTGGTCTAGATAATGTCAAGGTGCAGCGCGGACTGGGCAGGGTGTATGTGCAGCGGGATTTTGACAATGACGACAGACGAAGGGATCAGGGCAAGGTGAAGGTGCAGTGGGGATTGCGCAGGGAAAGCTGCGGTGGAGAGTGCTCCGTATGAATGCGCGGTGGGGATTTGGCAGTGTGAAGGCGAAGTGAGGACTACGCAGTGTAAAGACGAGGCAGAGTGAAGGCGCAGTGTGATACTGGCAAGCTGGGTGAAATTGCAAGTTGCCATGTTGAAGCTGCAGTAGAAACGATACCTTGAGAAGGTGGAACGGGTTGTGTGCATGCCGAAAGTACGTTCATTAGTTACCAAGTGATAGGAGCAGAATAAGGCAACTGTGCCATTCAATCATGGGAGATCTATCTCTCCTTAATCCCATTCTCCTGCCTGCTCCCCATAAACCCTGACACCGTCCTAAGCAAGAATCAACTGGATCCTCTGGGTGGGACGAATGCCTGTAGAAGTGGGTTGCGCGACGGTTGTGGCGTTGAGTGCTAATTTGGTAGTTTGCTCGATTCGTGAATGCATTGTCTGGCAGTGCAGTGTGATGTTCATTGACCAATTCTGCTCAATCGCTGAATGATGGGGCAGAGGGCAGATAAGGTGAGAATAGAACATATCACTCTGCGGGGAACGACAATATTATTATAAACGTGAATCAAACGATTGCATCTCGTCGTTTATTGATAGTGAAGATCATATGCGGCTTTTAGCAGTGGTACAAGGCAGAGTGAAGGCGCAGTGTGATTCTGTCAAGCCGGGACAGTGGTGGACGAATGGTGATACTACACTTGGAAAAGGGCAGTATCACCATTAATATCACCATACACCGATTAATTCATGCGTATAGCCCATGGACTGGCTCGAGTTACATATGATTGTCGGGCATCAAGCTTATCTGGACAATTATTTGAATGCATTCTGTTGATTCGTGATGTATTCTCGGTCGACACCATTCTGGAGTTTGCTTAAATAGTGAATATCATGTCTTAAAATTAATGTAATAAAAATGTAATACTGCCATCCAGAACACAAGGAAACTATGTCGGTCCGCCTAGATTTACCTGATCTCCCGGCTCCCAAACAATTTCATTTCCTTCTCCATCCCTTTCCCACACTGACATTTCTGTCCTCCAATGTAAGAGTGAGGCCAAACGCAAAATGGAGGAGCAGCATCTCATATTTCGCTTGAGAAGCTCACAGCCTAGGGATATCAATATTCATTTCTCTAAATTCATTATCCCGTGATTCCATTTCTCTCAATCCCACCCCCACCAAAGTCGCATCAGCCTCGCCTGTTCTCCCCCGAAACTGCTAACAAAGTCATGACTCCATTATTGTCCTTACTTTTTTTGCATATGTTTCAGTCATTGTTCTATATCTCTCCACATCATCGCCTTTATCTCTCGTTTTCATTTCCCGTGAATTTCCGTCTGAAGAAGGGTCCCGAACCGAAATATTACCCATTCCTTCGCTCCAGAGATGCGGCCTGTCCCGCTGAGCTACTCCAGCGTTTTGTGTCCATCTACAAATAAACTGCTTTTCTTGAAGCAGAGCTCCAACAGCCAAATAACCAGTGGAATGTATTTCCCGACTGCGTAGCGTTTCCACTGTGACCATATATAAACAGGTGGAAAGCGCTGAAAGGCTAGCACGTGGCTGAAAGCGCACATACACCCATGTTCCGAAGGTCAGCTTCGTGGTCTGATCTACATTTCCTGAAACGGAAGGAACGTCCTTGTACAGTAAACTAATTTAGAGTCAGTGCTCAGGCAGGTGGGGAATCGAGGACCTCAATTCCTGTCTTAATTTAGTGGTGAGTTCGTAGACTATATCGGCACCGTGCTATTCTGCTCTACTCGCACTGCCTGAACGTGCCGCAAAAAATCGAAATGTCACTGCCGACCTGGCACCAGCATTCGTTCACACATTCACAATTGCAACAAGAAACTTTACCTGAGATTATAGTTTACATTATGATACGGAGATAACTCAAATGCAAAGTTAGGATTGAGAAAATACCGCATCCAGTACGAAGAGAGAGTGCAGCAAAATTATTAGTGTCTCAACTGTAGTGATGGAGGAACTCTGTGTAGGAAGGAACTGCAAATATAGTTTTATGCCGAAAATAGACGCAACTGGAGCAACTCAGATTTTCAGACAGCATCTCTGGAGAAAAGGAACTGCTGACATTTCGGGTCGAGCCCATTCTTCAGATTCATAGTCGGGGGAAAGGGAAATGAGAAATGTAGACGATGATATAGAGAGAAAAATAACAAACTAAAGAGGGTCACGCAAAAAGGTAACGACGGTAAAGCAAACAGCTCATTGCTAGTTGTTTTAGGAGAGAACGAGTACATACAATGACTCAACAAGACCACTTTTAAGCCGGTACGACGTGTGTGGAGGATGAATGGAGAGATAGGGAATGCAGGTGTTACTTGAAATAAGAACAATCAATATGCCACCCACTGAGTTCTAAGTAGAGGAACTCAGCGAGGTAGGCAGCATCTCAGGAGTGGATGGACAGGCAACGTTTCGTATCTCAACCTCCATTTCCTCTCCAGATACTGCCTGAGCCGCCGTGTTCCTCCGGGACCTTGTGCTTTGTTCAAGGTTAAATAATCTGCAGATTCTTGGGTTAACAGCAAATCCCGGCATCATTAAAGTCAACAAGATGAAGACCATTTGTAGAAGTAAATGTCGACTCACCGGGAACACCAATCGCTGCCAGAACGGGATAGTAAATGGCCATTATTTGATCCAAAATCCAACTACCCATGTTTGCAAAAGTGACGATCCCACGCCTGATGTATCACAGCAGCCCAGTGCCAAACTACTGATAAGATATCTGCACTTCTCTTAATATAGGGGACTGATGTCCCGAGCGACACCTGTCTCCCGATCCTTTACATTAGTTACAGTTTCAGAAAAACAAGGTACGTCAAAAGCTCCCAGGATAATACATCTATAGGGATCAGCATTTCACAATAACACGTTAAGCAGCAGGCTGCCATTTTAAAATTACAAAGAGAGAGCATTGGGTGAAAGTTTCGTCTGGGAAAAATCAAATTATCCACAGTGAAGTCAGATTATTATTTGAAAGGTATCCGATTAGGAAAGGCGGATGTGTTCGGAGACTTTGCTGGCCATGTTTATCGGTCACTGAAAATAAGCATGCAGGAGTGGGAATAGACAATCGACAATAGGTGCAGCAGTAGGCCATTTTGCCCATCGAGCAGCCATTAAATGTGATCATGGCTGACCATCCACAATCAGTAAGTTGATTTGAGTATAGGAGCAAGTGTGATCTACTGCAGTTGTACAGGGCGCTGGTGTGATCACGCGTGGACTGTTGTGTGCCGTGTTGATCTCCTAATTTGAGGAACGACATTCTTGCTATTGAGGGAGTGTAGCGTAGGTTTACTAGGCTAATTCCCGGGATGGCGCGATTTACGTATGATGAAAGAATGGATCGAATGGGCTTTCGTTCACTGGAATTTAAAAGTATGAGAGGGGTTCTTATAGAAACATCTAACATTCTTAAGGAATTGGACAGGCTAGATGCAGGTAAAATGATCCCGATGTTGAGGGAGTCCAGAACCAAGGGTCACAGATTAAGAATAACGGTTAAGCCTTTTAGGACTGAGATGGGGAAAAGCTTTGTCAGCCAGAAATCTGCGAAATTGTGGAATTCTCTGCCACAGAAGACAGTGAATGCCGATTCACTCTATGTATTTATGGGAGTGTTAGATGTAGCTGTGAGGGCTGACAGAATCAAGGGAGACAGCAGAAACGGGGTACTGATTTTGGAAGATCAGATACTATCAAGTTGAATGGAGGTGCTGGCTTGAAGGGTCGAATGGCCTAACCCTGCACCTATTTTCTATGTCTCTATATTTCTTTGTTTCTAAGAGGAGGAATCATGGAGGGCCCTGAGGAGTTAATACTGGAATGTCTGGTCTGTATCCCGCACTGGCCAGGTACATCTATGAACATTGCAGGGAATGAAAGCTGATGCTGAAATTTGGATTCCACCGTCAATAGTCAATAGTGTTTTATTGTCAGACGTCCCAGTTGGAACAATGAAAAACGTACCTGCAGCAGCACAACATAATATGTAAACATAGTCCACGGTAAACAATATAACAAAGGTGAGAGCAATAACACAATTTCAGTTTACGTGAAAAACACATACTCACATATATACATATAGATAGATCACTATATATATATATAGCGTGTGTGTGTGTGAATACATTCCTGCTCACATAGAAACATAGAAACATAGAAACTAGGTGCAGGAGTAGGCCATCGGCCCTTCGAGCCTGCACCGGCATTCAATATGATCATGTCTGATCATCCAACTCAGTATCCTGTACCTGCCTTCTCTCCATACCCCCTAGATCCCTTTAGCCACAAGGGCCACATCTAACTCCCTTAGATATAGCCAATGAACTGGCCTCAACTACCTTCTGTGGCACAAACAGCCAATCGAAATTGATACTTATGTAGGCGGAATGTGCCTAACTGATCTCCCGCTTGCCAAATATTTAATTCCCCGACCCATTCCCACAATTACTTTTCTGTCCTGGATCTCCTCCATTGTCAGAGTGAGGACACACGAAAATTGGAGGAACAGAACCTGATATTTCACTTGGAAAGTTTGCAAGCCAGCGGTACGAATATTGATTTCTGTAACTTCACGTATCCATTGCAGTTTTTTCTCTCTCCGAACTCCCCCGCCCAAGTCGTTGTCCGAGCTTCAAAGCTGGCTTGTCGAGTCTCATTGTCTAACTCATTTTCATCAAGCCCACAGCTAACAATTACCTATTTCCTTTATCATCCTACGTGTCTTGCATATCTTCCAGTAATGTGTTCTAAATCTCTCAATATCTACGCCTTTATCACTCGTTTCCCTCTCGCTTGAATCTAAGTCTGAAGAAAGGTCCCGACCCGAGACGTCACCCATTCGTTTACTACTGAGATGCTATCTGACTCGCTGAGTTACTCCAGGGTTTCGTGTCTATCTTTGATTTAAACCAGCATGCGCAGTTCATTCCTACTCATTACACTAGCAGGGATGACAGTGGGACAAAAATGGCAGGTGTTTCTAGGAAAATACAGAACGTGCAGGATCAGCTCTTTCCGAGGAGGAAGAAAGATTCCACGGGGAGAAAGGGATAACCATGGCTGACAAGGGACGTCAGGGACAGTATAACAATTAACGCGAATATGTACAACGTTGCAGAGATGAGCGGGAAGCAAGATGATTGGGTAATGTTTAAAGAACAACAGCAGATAACCAAAAAGACAATACGGGTAGAAAAGATGAGGCACTCCACCATCACCAAGCTAAATGCCCTTATTCAATTTTGGAAAACGCTTCCGATTTCCCTCATAGGTAGATTAACTGCCATAAAGATGATCTTCCTTCCACAAATCCTGCATCTATTTCAATCATTGTCGATTTTTCTCCCTAAAATTGTATTTAAACACATCGATTTTGTGATCTCAAATGTATTTGGGATTATGAAACACACATAATACATAAACGACATGTATGTAAACCCAAAGAAATTGGCGGACTGGCTCTCCCTAATTTATTGTACTATTACTGGGCAACGAATATTAAAAACTTAATCTATTGGATGGACAACATATGCCAACAGGTAAACTGGCTAATAATGGAGAGAGAAGATTGTTAGCCTTTTAATATAGGCACGAATTTCTCTCTCCAATAAATCTGAAGAAATCAGTTTTTGATAAAAACCCGATTATCCATAGTACCTTACGATCTGGAAACAAGTGAAGTCAACCCTTGAATTGAAAAATGTAACTCTTCTCTCACCAACCGCCAACAGTCCCTCGTTTCCGCCGTCTATTTTAGACAAGGCATTCACACATTGGGAAAAATTAGGAATTTAAAAACTGGGAGATCTTTATGAGATGGGGACTCTCCTCTCATTTCTAGAATTACATTCGATATACCATCTGAAAGATGGTCAATACTTTAGATATCTTCAAATACGAGATTATCTGAAATCACATACCCAAGACTGTCAATATATGGCTCCTTACATGCTAGACGAATGCATGAATAGCGACTGGGATTCAAATACGTTAATATCGTACCTTTATAATACCCTTTTAAATACACAATTCACAACGTCGGAAATAATCAGGCGAGCTTGGGAAGATGAATTTGGCCTATCATTTTTTATAGATGGGAGGAAAGCCTTCTATATATTCACAACTGTTCTCTGAACGTTAGGCATTCTTTAATACAATTTAATAATACCGCATAGTTTTTTTATTCAAAGTCTAAACTGAATAAGATCTTCCCAAATGTCTCCCCTATTTGTGATAAATCTCTCCTCCAGGAAGAAACCATAACCCATTATCTTGCCTCCTGTATAAAATCACATAATTCCTTGAGGGGAATTTTTGAGTTGTTTTCTAAAATATTTCAAATACAATTGGACCCCCTTCCGGAGGCGTCAATGTTGTGGTGAGAGACGTCGCTGTTCCGCTCTGCTCCCGAAGAATGTTTTAATGTGCTAAAATATGAGTTGGAAGATGGGGAGTTCTGAAAATAACTACCGGAGCTGTTATTTAATTGTGTGTTATCAGAAATCCTGCTGATAACAGGGAATAATTGCAGTTTTAATTGAAAAGACAGAAACCTTGCCTGAAGCCTGCAAAAGCAAAAGCCGCTTCAAGACCTGCTACAAGAGCCTACTTGAAAAAAAACAAAACTGAAAAGAATCCTCAATCCCCTCAAACATCAGCTGGAAATTCAGAAGAAGAAGTTGATTCCCGAAATCCTTCTACAGAATTGCCTTTAATGGCGGAACAAATGGAACATCTGGAAAAGTCAGTATTAGCTTCAGTCCCTGAAGTGATTTCTAAACTGATACGAGAGGAGAATCTCGTGCTGGACAAACGCCTCTCTGAAAAAAATAAACAAGGTAATGATACGCTGATGGGGAATATTGATGAATTAACCAAACGTGTGGTCGAAGTTGAGGAGGATTTAAACAACAAAATTAAGTGGGTTGATAAAGATTTATTACAAAAAACTGGATGCAATGCTAAAATCTACTGAGGCGGCTATGGAAGGAATGGACAATAGGATAACTGAGATGGCTAAGGACATAAAGAGACTAAAAAAGGAACAAGAAAGTACTGGGAGTGAGCTTCTAAAATGAAGTATAAATGTACGGACTTGGAAGCAAGATCAAGGAGACAACATTTGAGGATAATTGGAGTAAAAGAGGGAAAGGTGACTGGACAAAACTTTCAGGAGTTTGCTGCCAATTTACTCAAACAAGTACTTAAGCTGCCTGAAGCCCCGAGAATAAATATGGCTCATCAGCTCCGACGTAAGGCTGAAGCAAGCTTAACTGAAATTCTATGACATTTCAACCCTGGAAAAATTATGAAAAAGATTCCATATGGTGTAAATTTGATGTTTGGAGAAGACAAACTAAGATTATTCCGCGATTTTCCAGCTGAAGTCATGGAAAAGAGGTACAAGTTTACAAACACGAGAAAGAGGTCTCGGGAGTAAGATATGGGATAGTATATCCCGCTAAATTGAGAATTTCTTATAACCATGTTGAACGTGCATTCACGGATCCAGAAGAGGCATATAAATATGCACAAAATATCACAAAGGAGGTCTACTGATCGTTAGGAGTTGGTCTCCTACAATAACATCGAGGATAAACGACAAAGAAAGGATTGTGTCTTTTTTTTATACATACAAAAAAGACTGCTCGTGTTAAAATGTCGATCCTTCCGCGAGGCATTGTCTAGCATTTTATCTTTGGAATGTTAATTCAATGTCGGATGTGATGTTTCTTATCAACAAAGGACTGACAAAGAAGAGAAACTGTGGCGGGGAAAATACATTGAGAATATAGTGTAATATGGAATATTATCAGTGGACTTGTATATAGAAATTTATGATTTAAGAAACATATAATTACATAATAACATAAAATATAATTAATAAAATTCGATAATATTAAGGCATAGCTTAACTATAGCTGATGTTTATTTCATGATGTTAATTATTTGCTAATAAGAATAACGAGTTAAATATGATTGATAAGTATTAATAACATATTAACACATTTTATGGATACAGTAGACTTAGTCTAGATTGCGCACGAAGGGGGGGAGGAGACTCAGATACTTGGAAGTTATCGAAGGGTCTGAATCTGTCTAACCCCTTGGAACCTGCTGTTGTCTGATACAAAAGTTTGAGACTTAATTGTAATACATCTTGGCATATTGATAGATATGGATATATAATTAACATAATTACTGTTATATCTAAGTATATAATTAATGTTGGAAACTACTTTTTATTTTGTTTTTCCTCTTTCAAGATACATTTCTAATCTAGCTATTGGAGTACGTTTTATTTTATATATATAATTTTGAACTTTGTATCGCTCTCTCTTCCAATTAATAATAATTGGTCAAGGGGGCAGAGCGAAACATATAAAATCATCTATGGAAGTCAATAAGAATTTTTCTACCACCTGTCGGTGGTTTGTTTTTAATTATAATATCTTTATTTTTGGATATTATAATATCACTTTTTGTTTGTTAATTATCTTTTCACGACTCTACACTTTCTGGTCTTTTTCAAGGTTTATTCTGAAGGGGAGACGCCAACAAAACTTAACAGCTGGGGATGACCATCCTTCATCCTTCATCCTCCATCTTCATCCCAGTCTGAAGAAGGGTCTCGACCCGAAACGTCGCCTATCTCCTTCGCTCCTTAGATGCTGCTGCACCCGCTGAGTTTCTCCAGCTTTTTGTGTACCCTCGATTCTCCAGCATCTGCAGTTCCTTCTTTAAAACTTCATCTGTAGTTATAAGGTTCTTGGTTGCACCATATGAAGTAAAGGTATTAACATGATTCATAATGCAAGACGATAAACAAAAGAAAATTGGAGGAATCACGTTCTGTAGCTGGAATACAAGGGGCGCTAATGAACCAATTAAAAGGGGTAAGATCTTTGCCCAATTAAAATCATTAAAAAGTGATATTATTTTCTTACAAGAGACGCATCTGAAATATCAAACACAGATAAGACTGAAGGCAAATTGGATTGGGCAAACAGACTACTCTTCATTTACTTCTAAATCTATAGGCACGGCTATTATCATTCGTAAAGGTATACCATTTAAATTAAAGAATACTATAGCAGATAAAGAGGGGAGGTACGTCATAGTCACGGGAGAAATGTATTCTACTCCACTTACTTTGATAAATATTTATGCTCCTAATTTTGACAACCCCCAATTCTTTAGTAAAATGTTGGATATAATTTCAGAACTTAATCATCAATTAAATGTGATAATAGGGGGAGAGTTGAATTGTGTTTTATATCCATATTTGGGTAAATCAGCAAAACAAAAAAGGACTCACATAAAATCTAAAACGAGTGTACTCCTAAATACATACATGGAAAATACTAATATAACAGATGTATGGAGGATCGCTAACCCAGCAGGAAGGGAATATTCATTTTATTCAACAGTACATAAAACATATTCACGTATTGTTTATTTCTTAGTGGACACAAAACTAATTCCATATATTATAAATTCTAAATATCATAATAGTATTGTTTCTGATCATTCCCCGTTAACTTTTTCTTCAATATTAGAAGGAATGCCTGATAAAAATTCGTTTTGGAGGTTTAACCTCGAAATTTTAAATAACTCACAAGGTTGCACATATTTAAAAGAGCGGATGAGATTATTCTTTGAGACAAATGATACACCAGATATTTCACCCTCCTTATTTTGGGAAACTTTTAAGGCATTTATGAGAGGAACTATAATCTCATATCAAGTTTTCCAAAATAAAAAGAATGATACTGACCAATTGCAGTTAGAACAAGAAATTAGACAATTAGATTTAGAAAATGCCAAGAACCAACTATAGATAAACATAATAAGATAAAATGCTAAAATATAAATTAAATAACATTTTATCGGCCAGAATAATAAGATTATTTCAAATTACAAAACAAGAATTTTTTGAATTTGGTAATAATCCTGATAAACTCCTAGCACGCCAACTGAAAAAAAGGGACACAGAAAATACAATTACTAAAATTAAATCAGACAAAGGGGAATTACTTACACTACCTAAAGATATTAATAAAACATTTGCTCAATTTTATCAAAACTTGTATACATCGAAAACCTCTGCAAATAATACTCAAATTACAAATTTCTTAGATAAGTGTAATCTTCCAAAATTAAATATGGTGGAACAAGAGGCATTAGGAGCTCAGATTACCATATAACCATATAACAATTACAGCACGGAGACAGGCCCTCTCGGCCCTTCCAGTCCGTGCCGACCATTTGTTTTCCATTAGTCCCATCTACCTGCACTCAGACCATACCCCTCCATTCCCTTCACGTCCATATACCTATTCACTTTACTTTTAAATGTTAAAATCGATCATGCCTCCACCACCTCTGCTGGAAGCTCATTCCACACAGCCACCACCCTCTGAGTAAAGAAGTTCCCTCACGTTACCCTAAACTTCTGTCCCTTAATTCTCATGTCATGCGCTCTTGTTTGAATCTTCCCTACCCTCAATGGGAAAAGCTTATCCACGTCAACTCTGTCTATCCCTTTCATCATTTTAAAGACTCATCAAGTCCCCCTTAACCTTCTGCGCTCCCAAAGAATAAAGACCTAACTTCTTCAACCTTTCTCTGTAACATAGTTGCTGGAACCCTGGCAACATTCTAGTAAATCTCCTCTGTACTCTCTCTATTTTTTTTTTTGTTGACATCCTTCATATAACTAGGCGACCAAATGTACACCATACTCCAGACATTGGTCTTACCAATGCCTTGTACAATTTTCACATTACTTCCCTACACCTATATTCAATTGCTATGATTTATATGACAGCACACAAAAGGCTTTCTTTACCATCTATCTACATGCGATTCCACCTTAGGGAACTATACACAGTTATTCCTAGATCCCTCTGTTCACTTTATTCCTCAATTCCCTACTACTTGCCATGTAGTCCTATTTTGATTTGTCCTGCCATGATGTAGCACTTCACACTTATCAGCATTAAACTCCATCTGCATCTTTCAGCCCACTTTTCCAAATGGTCCATATCTCTGTAGACTTTGAGAATCTACTTTCATTATCCACAATACCACCTATCTTAGTATCATCTGCATACTTACTTATCCTATTTTTCTACCCATCATCAGATGATGTACTTGACAAACAACAGGGGACCCAACACAGATCCCTGAGGCACCGCACTGGTCACCGGCTTCCAACCTGACAAACAGCATCACATTACTCTCTGACATCTCCATTCAGCCACTGTTGAATCCATCTTGCTACTCCGCCATTAACACCAAAGATTGAACCTGCTCCAACTTCCATGGGGAACCTTGTCAAAGGCCTTACTGAAATCCATATAGACAACATCCACTGCTTTACCTCATCATTTCCTAGTTACCGCTTCAAAAAATTCAAGAAGGTTTGTCAAACATAGACCTTCCAGGCACAAATCCATGTTGACTGTTCTGATCAGACCCTGTTTATCCAGATGCTTTATATATATTATCTCTAAGTATCCTTTCCATTAATTTGCCCAACACTGACGTCAAACTAATAGGTATATAATTGCTAGGTTTATTCTTTTGTAACCCTTTTAACAATGAACAACATGCGCAGTACGCAATCCTCCGGCACTATTCCCGTTTTAATGACATTTGAAATATTTCTGTCATAGCTCCTGCGGTTCTACACTACTTCCCTCAATGTCCTAGGGAATATCCTGTCAGGACCTGGAGACTTTTCCACCTTTATATTTTTCAAAGTGTCAGTACTTCCTCCTCTTTGAAATCTCATAGTTTCCATAGCTACTCTACTTTTTTCCTTACCTACAGAGTCCATATCCTTCTCCTTGGTGAATACCGAGAAAATAAATTGTTCAAATATCTCCCCCATCTCTTTGGCTCGCAGATAGACATTCTGGTTTCTCTAATGGTCCAATTTTATCCCTCATTATCCTTTTGCTATTAATATAGCTGTAGAAAACCCTTTGGATTTATTTCCCTTTCTTGCCAAAGCAACCTCATATCTTCTTTTAGCCTTCCTAAATTTATTTCTTAAGATTCCTTTTACATTTGTATACTCCTCTAGCACCTCATTTAATCATGCTCCTATAATTCTGTCGATATCTCTCTTTTTTTTTTCGAAACAAGTGTCTAATTTGCCCTTGAAAACCATGGCTCTTTCCAATTTTTACATTTCTTTCACCTAACAGGGACATAAGATTCTGTACTCTTCAATTTCCCTTTTAATGTCCTCCATTTATCTTCTACATCCTTCCATGAAACAAAGTGTCCCAATTCATCCTTTAAAATCCTCACGCATTCCTCAAAGTTAGCCTTTCTCAATCAAAAATCTGCACTCTAGGTCCTGTTGACTCGTCCATAATGATATTGAAACTAATGTATTGTGATCCTGGTCCCGAAGTGCTCATCACGCATACTCGTCACCTGTCCTGCCTCATTCCTAACAGGAGGTCCAGCACTGCCCTTCTCTGGTCGGTACCTCTGTGTACTGCTGCAAAAAACTATCCTGCACACATTTTACAACTCCAACCATCCAGCCATTTACAGAATGTGTTTCCCAGTCTATTTTTGGGATTGAAATCTCCCACAATCACTACCTGTGCTTATTACTAATATCTGCTCTCCTTACATATTTGCTCTCTTCCAATTCTCGCTCCCCATTTGGCGGTCTATAGTACACCCCTAAAAGTGTGTACACCGTTCCCACTCCTCAGTTCCACCCAAATAGCCTCCCTAGTCGAACCCTCTAATCTTCCTGCCAAAGCATTGCTGTAAATTTCCTCTCTGACAAGCAATGCAACACCTCCACCTCTGGTCCCTCCAATTCTATCACCCCGAAGCAACGAAATCCTGGAATATTTGTTCAATCACAGCCCTCCTGCAACCATGTTTCACTGATTGCCACAACATCTTTCAGGTGTCGTCCAGGCTCTAAGTTCATCCACCTTACTTACAATGATACCTAGCATTAAAATTGCACTTTTTATACACCCACCATCCTTTATTTCTCTGTCTCTTATCTTTTTCATCTTTCTCGCCTAATTTTGGGTCCGAGTGCTTCCTTCTCTGCTCTTGCCTTACACCCTGTCCCTGCCCCCTCTAGCCGAGTCCCTCCCCCCAGCCTTTCTAGTTTAAAGCTCCCTGTAGCCTTTGCAAATCGCCTGCAGGATTTATAGGTCCCTTCGGGTTTCAGTGCAACCCGTCCTCTGCGTACAGATCAGGCCTTCCCCAAAGAGGTCCCAGTGATCAAGAAACTTGAATCGCTGCCCACTGGCACCAGTCCCTCAGCCACGCATTTAGCCTCCACCTCATTTCATTCCTACTCTCATGTCACGCGGCACAGGCAGTAATCCTGAAAATCGTTACCCTTTGTACTTCTCTTTAACTTTCCCCCCCAACTCCCTAAATTCTCCTTCAGACCTCGTCACTTTTCTGACTATGCTCTATCCGTTGGTACTGTGAGTGTACCACTAGACATTCATTGGTGTGTCTCTCGGCTCCTGTCCCTTATGAGATCCCCCCCTTAGTTGGACATGCGTAGACCCGTCGACCCTCTTGCTCCAGGGAGGCAAACTACCATCCAATTAGCAAGGGGCAATAAGCAGGGGTGTGCGTTATCGCCCCTGCTATTTGCACTAGTGATAGAGCCTTTAGCTGAAAGTATAAGAAGCCATCCGAATATTCATGGGTATATTACCAAACACTCAAATAATAAAGTGTCATTATATGCAGACGACATATTATTATATATTACAAATTCGCAAATTAGCATACCAAATATACTAAATTTATTAGAGGAATTTGGTTCTTTTTCAGGATATAGAATGAATTGGAACAATAGCGAAATTATGATGATAAAACCTCAAGAGTCGACACATCTGTTGAAATTCCCTTTTAGAATTACAACAGAAAAATTGAAGTATTTGGGCAGCCAAATTACTAGGAACTATTTATCATTAATCAACGCAAACTATATGCCTTTATTAACTAAATTTTGGAAGACACAGCCGATGTCTTTAATAGGCATAATAAACGCGATACAAATTAACTTCTTACCACACATATTGTACCTATTTCAATCAATACCAATATACCTGCCTAAAACATTCTTCAAAAAAATAAAATTCTGATATTATAACCTTCATTTATAACCTTATAAATCACACAGAATTAAAAAAAAAACACTAGTGTAAATCTAAAGAATCAGGGGGACTGACACTCCCGAACTTATTGAATTATTATTGGGCAGTGAATGTTAAAAATATAATCTACTGGTTGGACAGTTCTGCCCATCAGGTATATTGGATAAGAATGGAGAAAGAGGATTGCCCCCCTTATAATATAGGAGCGATCCTTCTTTCCCCGATAAAAGTGAACAATGTAATATACAAGAAGAATCCAATTATTCATAGTATAATACGAATTTGGAAACAAATAAAATTAAAACTAAGAAAATCATCGCGTCTTTCTCCAATAACTAATAATCCCTCATTCAAACCATCCATTATTGATAAAACCTTTATCCATTGGGAAAGAATAGGAATTAAAACGATGTGAGGGAGATATGTATAAAATGGGAACATTTTTATCATTCCAACTACAACTAAAATATTATTTGAAAAGTAATCAATATTTCAAATGCCTTCAAATTCAAGATTATTTGAAAAGGTATATACAAGGATATCAAGCTTTAACCCCAGATCTATTGGAGGAAGGAATTAATATAAAGTCGGAATCAAGCAATTTAATATCTTACTTATATAATATAATTCTAAATATAGAAACACCAACGGCAGAGGCAATTAGAAGAAATTGGGAACAAGAGTTATTGATAAAAATTCCGACCGATAGGTGGGATAAAAATTTATCATATGTAAACAAATGTTCAATGAATGTAAGACATAACCTCATTGAATTTAAAATTTTACATAGATTATATTATTCGAAAACAAACTGAATGAAATATTTTCAAATGTTTCCCCCATCTGCGACAAATGTCTAACTCAAAATGCCACTATAGCACATTCCTTTGTCTCTTGTACAAAACTGTATACATTTTGGTATGACATTTTTTGAATTCTTACAAAACTATTTAACACAAAATTGAACCCCAATACCGAATTGATTATCTTTGGAGCAATGGAAGGGGGAAGTAAACTAACTACATTCCAAGAAGCTTTTCTTAATTATGGTCTAATAACAGCAAAAAAAACACATACTTATATTTTGGCAAAAACGCACCTACGCCAACATTCAAAATGTGGATCTCAAACATGTCTGAAACGCTACATCTTGAAGAAATGAGATTGCTCTTACTAGGCAAAGTAGACCAATTCTTAAAGATTTGGTCTCCGTTTATGAACTTTTTACAAGCATATGGTGCAACATAACATAACTTTGGAAATTAAATGGTTTAGAACTGGGTGACTGATGGGCAAAAACATGAGATAGGTAGATCTCTCCTAATTTCTTTTTTCTTTACTTTTTCCTTTTCTTTCAATCTTTTAACTTCTCATCTCTGTCCTTTATTTCTTTTGTTTTCTGTTTCCACTCGTTTGTCTATGTATTCAGCCACTCTTTTTTTTCTCTCACTGTTCTTTTATTATTGAACCAAAAGTATGAAGTTGTACAAGAATGAAAATATGTATTTATGTATTAGGTACTTAAGTACGAGACTACTGTACTTACCTCCAACAAAAATAAACAAACAACAAAATAAATAAATAAAATTGGACCCCGACACAGAATTGATTACTCTATGTACGTCATATGCCTGTTCTGAGCTAACATTATTTCAAACACGTTTCTTAAGTTATGGCCACACAGCGGCGAAAAAACTAATTCTTAAATTTTGGAAACACACATCAGTCCCTACTGTGAAGATGTGGTTTACAAACATGCCCGAGACACTATATTTGGAAAATATTAGGCTTGTTTGGCAGAAAAAAACAGATCAATTTTCCAAGACATGGGCACCCTTTACCGAATACTTACAAGGATAGATGGCGCAACAACGTTTGGATTTATTCCAACTATTGGTTGGGTGAGGTGGGCGTGAGGGGCGAGGGGCAGGTATATCTCCACTTTTTTTTAATATTTTTCTTTTTTCTTTTTTTGCTCCATTTTCCTCACTTATATCTTTATTCGCGCATTGGCCACACTACATTGGTCGTCCAGAGGTCCTCTCTTTTCACTTTTCAGTTTTTCTCTCTCTTGTTCTTTCGTTCTTCTTTTCCCTTATTTTCAGGTTAAAAGGTAAAAATTGAAGCTGTACAATAATTGTATAATTTTACTTGCCGAATGGTTTATTCTTGTACAATTGCTTCTAATAAAAATAATTTTAAAAAGATGAGGTACGAAGGACAGTTAGCCAAGAATGTAAAGCAGGATAGTATAAGCTTATTTTGGTATGTGAAGAGGAAAAATAGTTAAAACCAAAGTTGGACACTTGAAGACCGAAAAATGTGAATTTGTTATGGGGAACAAGGAAATGGCAGATGAGTAGAACAGGTACTTTGGATCTGACTTCGCTGAGGAGGACACAAATAATCTTCCTGATATAGTAGTGGCCAGAAGATCTGGGGTGACGGAGGATCTAAAATAAATCCACATTAGGCAGGAAATGGTGTTGGATAGTCTGATGGTACTGAAGGCTGATAAATCCCCAAGGCCTGATGGTCTGCATCCCAGGGTACGTAAGGAAGTGGGTCTAGAAATCGTGGATGCATTGGAGATCATCACCCAATGTTCTATAGATTCACGATCAGCTCCTGTGGATTGTAGTGTAGCTAATGATATCCCACTATTTAAGAAAGGCTGGAGAAAGAAAACGGGGAATTATAGACCAGTTAGCCTGATATCGGTGGTGGGGAAGAAGCTGGAGTCAATTATAAAAGATGAGATAGCCGCACATTTGAATAGCAGTAACCGGATCGGTCCGAGTCAGCATGGATTTACGAAGGGGAAATCATGCTTCACTAATCTTTCGGAATTTTTTGAAGATATAACTAGGAAAATTGACAAGGGAGATCCAGTGGGTGTAATGTCCCTGGACTTTCAGAAAGCATTTGATAAGGTTCCACATAGGAGATTAGGGGGCAAAATTAGGGCACATGGTATTGAGGGTAGAGTGCTGACATGGATAGATAAGTGGTTGGCTCACAGCAAATAAAGAGTACGGATAAACGGGTCCCTATCAGATTGGCAAGCAGTGCCCAGTGGCCTACCGCAAGGATCGTTGCTGGGACCACAGCTATTTACAATATGCATCAATGATTTGGACGAAGGAATTCAAAATAACATTAGGACATTTGCAGATGACTCAAATCTGGGTGGCAGTGTGAACTGTGAGGAGCATGCTATGAGAATGCAGGGTGACTTATTGAGGTTGGGGGAGTGGGGCAGATGCATGGCCAATGAAGGTTAAAGCGGATAAAGGTGCGGTTGTCCATTTTGGTAGCAAAAACAGGAAGGCAGATTACTAACTAAGTGACGTCAAGTTGGGAAAAGGGAAGTACAACGGGATCAGGGGGTCCTTGTACATCAGTCCATGAAAGTAAGCATGCAGGTACAGCAGGCAGTGACGAAAGTGAATGGCATATTGGCCTTCGTAATAAGTTGAATCGAATATAGGAGCAAAGAGGCCCATCTGCAGTTGTACAGACACCTAGTGAGACCACACCTGGAGTATTGTGTGCAGTTTTGGTACCCTAATTTGATGAAGGACATTCTTGCTATTGACGGTGTGCAGCGTAGGTTTACAAGGTTAATTATCGGGATGGCGGGATTGTCATATGCTGAGAGAATGGAGCAGCTGGGCATGTACGCTCTGGAGCTTAGACGGATGATAGGGGATCTCATTGAAACATATAAGATTGTTAAAGGGTTGGCCACGCTACAGGCAGGAAACATGTTCCCGATGTTGGGGGAGCCCAGAACCAGGGGCCACAGTCCAAGAATAAAGAGTACGCCATTTAGAATGGAGACGAGGAAACACGTTCGCTCCCAGAAATGGAATTATCTGCCTCAGCATCTGGAGGCAGGTTCTCTGGATGCTTTCAAGAGAGACCTATATAGGGCTCTTAAAAATAGCCGGGGATGTGGGGAGAGGGCAGGAACATGATACTGATTGGGGATGATCAGCCATGATTACATTGAATGGCGTCGCTGACTCGAACGGCCAAATGACCTACTCCTGTACCTATTGTCTATTGTCTATTATCTACGACCTCCATTTTGATCCACGGTTCCCTTAGATTTTCACCATTATCCCCTCTCCCCTCCAACTTGCTGTAACATGCTGATACTGAACTTTGATCAAATTGCCTTTAAGCCACTCCCACATGTCAGTTGTGGACCCATCCATTAACAGCGGCTTCCACTCTACCTTCCCTAGCTCATGCCTCATGCTCTGTAATGTGGTTTGTCATGTAAACTCTTTACGCCCAACATCCAGACCTGTTCCCAGTTCACACCAACCGTAAAACTGACGTAGTGGAAATCACTACCTGCAAAAATACTCATTCACCAGTCATCTAGCCAAACTCGTTTCCCCCAATATAATGTCCAATACGGTATATCCTATGCTGGACTGTCCAGTTACAGTTAAATGAAGTATTAGGATACTACCCAATTACGTCTTCCCCATCTAATCCTCTTGCACAAAGTAAGCCTCATCAAATGTGAGGAAGTTAAAGTCACCTTCCACAATAACACTACAGTTATTTGCATTCATCCATAATCAATGGACGAATTGGATACTATATCTATCGTTAGCTATAGGGTGGTCTATATTATAATCCCATTTGTGTGTGTGCTCTCTGAGTACCGCCGTGCCATTCTCCCTGATTCCAATACAACACCTCCACCTATTTTGCCACCCTGATATCGGGAGGAGTTATGATAAAAATAGGTCATTTAAAGGTCATGTTAGGAGAGGCAGTACATTGATTTCGATGGTGATGAGACTCGAACGTCGTGACGAATTTGGGTGAGCATACACCTTTCGAGGGTTACAAAAAGACGTAACTCTGGAGTAATTCAAGGGGCAAGGCAACATCTCAGGAGAAGACTGGCGGGTGATGTTTCGGATCGTGGATCTTCTTCAGACTAATTGTGGTGCCAGGATGGAGGCTGGAAGGGTGTGGGATTGGAAGCTGACTACTAGACTGCATATATATATATATATATATATATATATATATATATATATATATATATATATATGTATATATATATATATTATTCAGAAAATGCTGGAGTAACTCAGCAGGTTAGGCAACATCTCTGGCGAGAAGGATTGAGTGACTATTCGGGTGAAGCCCTTCTTTAGACTGATATCAAGTTGTGAGGGAGTTGCATGGATAAGGAAGTGTACTGATAAGGTAATGTATTTGTGTGAAAACAGGACAAAGGGAATGAAGATCATGGAAAATGTAGAAAAGATCATTGTTAATTCTGAGAAGGTAACAACAAAGCTAACAGATAAAATGTAATCGGAAACAGTAAGTCTGGTCAGAGAACTCGGAAGGGGAAGGGTTGGAGAGAAATGGACAACAACAGTTACTTGAAGATAGAGAAGTCAATGTTCCTACCGCTTGTGTGTAAACAGCCCAAGTGAAACCTGAGATGCTGTTCCTTAAATTTCAGATGGGCCTCACTCTGACAATACAGGAGGCCGAAGACAGAAAGCTCAGTGTGGGAATGGGACGGCGAGTTACGGTGTTTAGCAACCGTGAGATCAGGTAGGTTTAGGCAGACTGCTTCACCTGGAAATAATGTCGAGGTCCTTGGACGGAGTCGAGGGGGGAGGTGTAGGGAAATCTGCAGTTCCTCCGCACACATTTTGTAAACACCTTCCTGCTTACAATGGATGCACGCCCGATCGAAGTGCACACTTGTGCAGGCGACCTATGCCTGCCTGATGTGCCGGTAGCCAAACATTTTAATTCCCCCTTTCCATTCCCGCACTGACCTTTTTGTCCTAGGCTTCCTCCATTGTGAGAGTGAGACCAAACGCAAATTGGAGGAACAACACCTCATATGTCGCTTGGGCAGCATACAACCCTGAGGCATGAATATTGATTTATCTAACTTCAAGTAACCCTTGCATCCCCTCTCTCTCCGAACTTCCCTCACCAAGTGGTTGTTTTAGCTTCAAAATTGTTTGTCGAGTCAAATTGTTTGTAACTTGTTGTTCACCGCGCCTACAGCTGATAATGGCCTGTTTCATGTATCATCGTTACTTTTTTGCATATCTTTCTTTCATTTGCCCATATTTCTCTACGTCACCGTCTTTATCCCTCGTGTCCCTCTCCCCTGACCGTCAGTCTGAAGAAGCGTCCCGACCCGAAAGGTCACCCATTCCTTATCTCCAGAAAACTGTCGACCCGCTGAGTTACTCTTGCTGAATGTGTATATCTTCCGGGTCTCATCCACTCTACCTATTCCTTACCATACTTTACTTCCTCCCAGTTCATCCACGGGTTTCCTTACTTTGTCACCTTATCCCTCCATCTTGCTGAAACATGTTGCTTCTGCACTTTTATCAAATAGCCTCTAAAGGGCTCCCACGTGTCTGTTAAGTACCCACCCATTAACAGCTGCTCCCAATCTATATTCCCCTGCATGCCTAATGACTTTGTAAGTCAGGGTGATTTTGTTTCTTTTTATTAGTTAGAAATAGGAAATATTTGACCAGTTAGAAATAAAATTATATTTTATAAAGTGTAGCCCACGATTAGGGTTTATTTGCTTCAGAAGATTCTCGGCCCGAGACCCATTACTTCACTCCAGAGTTGATACCTCTCCCTCTGAGTTACTGTGCGATGTTGTATCTATCGTTAACGATATTTTAATCTGCTTTACTACAAGTATGCGCATTCTCCCAAACATTCAGACCTGTTCCCAATTAAAAACAATCTAGAAATGGATGAAGTGGTGATCGCTACCTCCAAAAATAGTCCATCACTGTAACATCAGTCACCAAGCCAGACACGTTTCATAATACAATGTCCAATATGACTATCCACTCACAGTTTAAGGAAGCATTCGCAGATGCCGCCTTTAAGTAAGCCTCGTCAACATTGAGTGCGATGGTCACCCACCACAATAACTCCAGTTTTTGCTTCCATCCGTAATCAATCGCCACGTCTGATCCTTCTTATTCCGTTGGCTCTAGGGTGGCCTATAGTATAATCCAACTTGTGTGATTGCTCGTTTTGTTTTAGCTCAACCCTTAAAGGCTCCGAAAACGTACATTAATATATGTGCTGTCTGAGAACCACCATGCCATTATCCCCGATTCGCGACTCACAACTCCTCGACCTTAGGTTGAAAGGAAATAGTAAAAATGGGAAAGAGCCATGGTTTTCAAGGGAAATTGGACACTTGTTTCGAAAAAAGAGAGATATCTACAATAATTATAGGAAGCATGGAGTAATTGAGGTGCTAGAGGAGTATAAAGAATGTAAAAAGAATCTTAAGAAAGAAATTATGAAGGCTAAAAGAAGACATGAGGTTGCTTTGGCAAGAAAGGTCAAAGTAAACCCAAGGGTTTCTACCCCCCCCCCCCTCAGCTATACTTGTCTCCCCCCTAATAGCAAAAGGATAACGAATAAATATTGGACATTAGAGGACCAGAATGGACAGCTATCTGCAGAGCCAAATGAGATGGGGGAGATATTGAACAATTTCTTTTCTTCGGTATTCACCAAGGAGAAGGATATTGAACTCGGTGAGTTAAGGGGAAAAAAGTAGAGTAGCTATGGAAACTATGAGATTCAAAGAGGAGGAGGAAGTACTGACACTTTGAAAAATATAAAAGTGGATAAGTCTCCAGGTCCTGACAGGATATTCGCTAGGAACATTGAGGGAAGTTAGTGTAGAAATAGCAGGAGCTATGACAGAAATATTTCAAATGTCATTGGGAAAAAACGGGAAGTAGTGCCGGAGGATTGGCGTACTGCGCATGTTGTTCCATTGTTTTTTAAAAAGGGTTCAAAAGAATAAACCTTAGCAATTATAGACCTATTAGCTTTTGACGTCAGTGGTGGGCAAATTAATGGAAAGGATACTTAGAGACAATTTATATAAGCATCTGGATAAACAGGGTCTGATCAGGAAAACAGTCAACATGGATTTGTGCCTGAAGGTCATGTTGACAAACATTCTTGAATTTTTTGAAGCGGAACTAGGGAAAATTTGATGAGGGGGTGAAGCAGTGGATGTTGTCTATATGGGAATTTCAGTAAGGCCTTTGACAAGGTTCCCCATGGAAGGTTGGTTCAGAAGGTTCATCTTTGGGTGTTAATGGCGGAGAAGCAAGATGGATTTCAACAGTGGCTGAATGGGAGATGTCAGAGAGTAATGGTAGGATGGCTGTTTGTCAGGTTGGAAGCCGGTGACCCAGTGGGGTGGCTCAGGGATCTGTGTTGGGTTCACTGTTGTTTGTCATGTACATCAATGATCTGGATGATGGGGTGGAAAATTGGATAAGTAAGTATGCAGATGATACTAAGATAGGTGGTGTTGTGCATAATGAAGTAGATTTTCAAAGTCTACAGAAAGATTTTGGGCCATTTGGAAAAGTGGGCTGAAAGATGGCCAGATGGAGTTTAATGCTGATAAGTGTGAAAGTGCTACATCTTGGCCAGGACAAATCAAAATAGGACGCGTACAAGGTAAATGTAGGGAATTGAGGATGCTGTGGAACAGAGGATCTAGGAATAACTGTGCATAGTTCCCTGAAGGTGGAATAGCATGTAGATAGGGTTGTAAAGAAAGCTTTGGTGTGCTGGCCTTTATAAATCAGAGCATTGAATATAGGAGTAGGGAAGTAATGTTAAATTGTACAAGGCATGTTGGTTAGACCAATTCTGGAGTATGGTGTACAATTTTGGTCGCCTAGTTATAGGAAGGATGTCACAAAATAGACAGAGTACAGAGGAGATTTACTAGAATGTTGCCAGGGTTCCAGCAACTATGTTACAGAGAAAGGTTGAACAAGTTAGGTCTTTATTCTTTGGAGCGCAGAAGGTTAAGGGGGGACTTGATTGAGGTCTTTAAAATGATGAAAGGGATAGACAGAGTTGACGTGGATACGTTTTTCCCATTGAGGGTAGGAAGATTCAAACAAGAGGGCATGACATGAGAATTAAGGGACAGAGGTTTCGGGGTAACGTGAGGGGAACTTCTTTACTCAGAGGGTGGTGGCTGTGTGGAATCAGCTTCCAGCAGAAGTGGTGGAGGCAGGATCGATTTTAACATTTAAGAGTAAAGTGGATAGGTATATGGACGTGAAGGGAATGGAGGGGTATGGTCTGAGTGCAGGTAGATGGGACTAGGGGAAAACAAATGGTCGGCACGGACTGGAAGGGCCGAGAGGGCCTGTTTCCGTGCTGTAATTGTTATATGGTTATATGGTTATATGACCTTTTCGCCTTGTTCATATTTCGGAAGAATGATGAAAGAAATAGGCCAATATAGTGCAGTTAATTTAAAGGTCATTTAAGGAAAGGCAATGAATTGATATCGAAGGTGATTCGACTACAACGTGATTAGACTATAACATATATAAGATAGACACAAAATGGTGGTGGAACTAAAAGGGAGAGGCAGCAACTCTGGAGAGAAGGAATGGTGACGTTTAGGGTCGACGACCTACTTCTTAACAATTGAAGGGGAGAGATAGGGAAGATAAGGAAGTATAAGGTGTGAAATCCGGACAAATGGAAATGAGATGAAGGAACACTAGGAATAGATTAGTCGTAGCTGGGAGAAAGGTAACAACATAAAAGCAAGCAGAGATGAACTATAGTCGGAGACAGTGGTACTGTTCGGAGATTGCCGTTGCTACCAATTTTGCTGGAATCTGCCGGACATTGTGTTGTGTGTGTGTGTCGTGTGTGTGTGTGTGTGTGTGTGTGTGTGTTTGTGTGTGTGTGTGTGGTGTGTGTGTGTGTGTGTGGTGTGTGTGTGTGTGTGTGGGGAGTGTGGAGTGTGTGTTGTGTGTTGTGTGTGTGAGCATTTGTATGTTGTGTGTGTGTGGGTGCGCGTGTTTCGTGTGTGTGTGTGTGTGTGTGCGCGTGCGTGTGCGTGTTAGTGTGTGTGTGTGTGTGCTCGCGCCTGTATGCGTATGTGGAAACAATGGAGTAGATGGTGAGAAGCGGGAGCGAATGAGATAGGTAACTAAAATGGCGAGAGTGAATAGGTAGGTTGGAGAAATGGGGTGGGGGAAGAGAGATGGTGTAAAGCGATACAACCCATCAAAGTAATCGCCCATTCTTATATGTAGGATTCCAATATGTAACCGCATGGTGGATCCCCCATGAATATCTTCACTAAATGCTGCCTCACTGTTTACAAATCATAAACGCCGATCCTCTTCCTATGCTATATTCGACCCCTGACTTGAGTATTCTAGGACAGCTTCTGCGTTCTTCTGTTTCAAAAGTCAAATATCGCACAGATGCCCAATAATGATGCGCGGTGAATTTCATTGAGAACGATCGTCTCGTGCCATTTGCATTTGCTGTATTAAGTGATTGCGATGTTGCTTGTTGTGAGGTATGGACACCTACCACAGAAAAATGAAATGGATGCGATGAGCTTGCCTATGCCACAACAGGGTTCTGAACTTAAAAGAAAGGAAACTTTGAAGGTATGAGAAGTGAATTGGCCAAGATAGACTGGCAAGTGATTCTTAAAAAGTTGGACGTGGATATGCAATGGAAGGCATTTAAAGATTGCATGGATGAACTAAAAACAATTGTTTGGCAAAATAATAAATCAAGGAAGATAGTGCATCCGTGGATAACAAGGGAAGAACAGGATTGTATCAAATACAAAAGACGAAGCCTACCAATTAGCCAGAAAAAAAGCAGCTTCCCAGAGGACTAGGAGAAATTCAGACTCCAGCAGAGGAGGACAAAGGGGTTAATTAGAAATGGAAATTAGATTATGAAAGAAAACTGGCAGGGAACATAGAAACTAACTGCACAAATGTTTTATAGATATGTGAACAGAAAAAAGCTTTAGTTAATACAAATGTAGTCCCTTGCAGTCAGAACTGGTGAATTGATCATGGAGAACAAGGACATGGTAGACGAATTGAATAACTTATTTGCTTCTGTCTTCACTAAGGAAGACATAAATAATCTGCCGGACATAAATAACATGGGACCGGGGTTCAAATGAGATGGAGGAACTGAGTGAAATCCAGGTTAGCCGGGAAGTGGTGTCGGGTAAAAATTGAATGGATTAAAGACCGATAGATCCCCAGGGCCAGATAGGCCTGTATCCCATGAGCACTTAAGGAAGTAGCCTGCAGAAATAGTGGATGCATTGGTGATAATTTGTCAACACTCTTTAGAATCTGTAGTTGTTATGAGGATTCGAAGGGTAGCTAATCGAACCCACTTTTTTTACAAGGGAGGGAGAGAGAGAAAAACGGGGAATTACAGACAGTTAGTCTAACATCGGTAGTGGGAAATACTAGAATCAGTTATAAAAAATTGGACAGCAGCACATTTAGAAAGTGTTGAAATCATTCGACAAAAGTCAGCATGGATTTATGAAAAGGTAAGTCATGTCTGACGAATCTTATAGAATTTTTCGAGGATGTAACTACTAGAGTGGTTTAAGGGAGAAACCAGTGGCTGTGTCATATCTAGATCTTTCCGAACGCTTTCGACAAGGTCCCACATAAGAGATTTAGTATACAACTTAATGCACACGGTATTGGGGTTAAGTATTGATGTGGATAGAGAACTGGCTGGCAGACAGGAAGCAACGAGTAGGAAAAACGGGTCCTTTTCAGAAATGGCAGGCAGTGACTAGTGGGGTACCGTAAGGTTTAGTGCTGGGACCCCAGCTATTTACAATATATATTAATGATCTGGATGAGTAATTGATTGCAACATCTCCAATTTTGCGGATGACACGAAGCTGGGAGGCAGTGTTAGCTGTGTGAGGAGCGATGATAGGTGGCTGCAAGGTGACTTGGATTGGTTGGGTGAGTGGACAAATGCATGCAGAATGTAACAGTATAATGTGGATAAATGTGAGGTTATCAACCACTTTGATGGCAAACACAGGAAAGTACACTATTGTCCTACTGTTGGCCGATTAGGAAAATGGGAGATGCAACGAGTCCTGGGTGTCATGGTACACCGTCATTGAAAGTAGCCATTCGCAGGTGCAGCAGCAGTGAAGAAAGCGATTGGTAATGTTAGCATTGATAGCAAAAAGGAGATGCAGGCTAGATGCAGGAAGATTTTTCCCGATGTTGGGGAAGTCCAGAACAAGGGTTCGCAGTTTCTGTAAAAGGGGAAGTCTTTTAGGAGCGATATTAGAAAATCGTTTTTCACACAGAGAGAGGTGAACCTGTGTGAATTCTCTGCCGCAGAAGTAGTTGAGGCCAGTTCTTGGCTGTATTTAAGAGGAAGTTAGATGTGGCCCTGTGGCTAAAGGGATCAAGGGGTTATAGAGAGAAGGCAGGTACAGGATACCTTGGTTGGATGATCAGCCATGATAATATTGAATAGGCTCGAAGGGCCGAATGGCCTACTCCTGCAACTAGTTTTTATGTTTCTATGCTTCTTACATAGCAGCACCAGTGTCCAACAATCTATTGAAGTATTGTGGATATGTTCATGCCAAATAATTTAAAGGCAGTCCAAACATCTTTATATTCTGAGCAAGTAAATGACCATACGCCCAAATCCACAATTACCAATCATTAATGGTGAGGCATTTTCTACACATCTCGAATCTGCAACCAGATGAAATAGCCTCTCGGTATCTTTTCCTTCAATCACTTGGAAAATAAACATTGCCTTCATTTCTGCAGCTACATCCTCGGACCCTCTTCATACCAAGAAAGTGTCAACGCATCTAGACCAGTATATATCGTACCAAAACAACCTTTAAAAGGTGAATGCGAGAAGCTGGACATTTCAGGATCATCCTTCTGTTGTCAATGGCTTCCATCACCTACGCAACTTGAGGATTGGTTCGTGCCAGCCCGCCGGATGGTGCGGATTCATGAATTCCGATACACCTCCTAGTTTTTATTTCTCACATTTTTCCTCCTTTGTCTCCGTGTCTTCTTATTTTCCGCACACCTGTCTTCTCGTCCATCTCACCCCCACATCACCCGCTCTTCTCTCTCTCTCTCTCTCTCTCTCTCTCTCTCTCATCTCTCCTCTCTCTCTCTCTCCTCTCTCTCTTCCCTCTCTCTCCTCTCTCTCTCTCTCTCTCTCTCTCTCTCTCGACTCTCTCTCTCTCTCTCTCCGTCTCTCTCTGCTCTCTCGTCTCCTTCATCTCCTCTCTCTCTCTCTCTTCTCCTACTCTCTCTTCTCTCTCTACTCTATTTCTATCTATTCTCTCCTCTCTCTCCCTCTCCTCCCTCTCTCTGTCTGTCATCTCTCTCTCTCCGCACTCTCCTCCCTCTCTCTCTCCCCGCCCCTCTCTCTCTATCCCCGCCCTCCTCTCTGTCTCTCTCAATCTCTATCTTTCCTATCTATCTTTCTTTCTCCTATCCTCTCTCTCTCTCTCTCTCACCCTATCTCTGCTCCTCGTTCAACACTCGCTCTAATTGCCGGTGCTCCCCCCTTCGCCTTACTCCACCATATGTTCGCCCTTCCCCCTCCTGCTTTCCATCTCCTGATCATCAGCTCTCTCTACTCCCTGACCGCCTCCCCCGTGCGCTTTAACCTTCCTCTCTCCCTCTGTAATTTCTCTTTATTATATCCACTATGTCGCACCATATTGCTGCCGTCTATCCATTGTTCCTTTCATCCATTTCTTGTTTTCTGCTCCTGCCTGCTCTCTCTCCCCTCCCCACATTTCCCCGCGTTCTCGGCCTTCCCATTCCAATCGCTCCAAACTTCTCTCTTTCTTTACCTTCGTCCAGCCTTTCTTTCCCTACTCAAATGTCCCCACCTTTCCCTCGGTTTCGCTCCTCTCTCAAAGTCGCTCTCATTTCCTCCCACAGCCCAGCCCGGAAGTCCCGAGTCTCACCCCTTCCCGCAATTTGTCGCACCCCGATATTCCTGTCCCTAACCACCTTCCACTTATTAGTTCTCAATTTCACTACGAATTTCTTTCACCCCACTGTCTACCCCTCTTATACTTTGACGAACCCTACGTTTCCTGTCACTCTTCTCGATCTCTGTCTCCGAACCCTTCTTTCTCCCCCCTTTCCTCTGTTTACTACGTCTTATTACTTCTCACATGCTTTTCCTGTCTTAATCCCATATCCCCCACTCTCTCCGCAGTGTCTCTTCTTGTTCTTCTTCACGCTCATCTTCACATTTAACGATGTATTCCTCTCTCAGCATGTGCCCCTCATCTCTATCATTCTCTTTACCTCCAGCGTTTCCAGACTCCCTTTCCCGTTTCCGCTTTCTGTGCCGCCACTTATTTATCTTGCAGCCAGTTCTCTCACTTCCTTGCTGCTCAGTCTTCATATTCCGCACACACCCCTTTCCCGTTCTAGCTGCCCCCTCCATCACATTCACTGACTTACCCTCGCTCTCTTTCCACGAAGTGACAGGGTGGCGCAGCGGTAGAGTTGTTGCCTTACAGCGCTTGAAACGTCAGAGACACGGGTTGAATTCAGGCTACGGGTGCTGTGCACGGAGTTTCTACGTTCTTGTTGTGACCACGTGGTGTTTGCGTTACTGTCACATGTTTTTTTAAGCTGCCACACTCAACCCTCCACCATTTTCTCTCCATTACATCACCTGTGCCCACTTCGACACTTAGTTTCACGCTGTCCCACTGTCCCTCTCTCTCCCGTTTCCCCTATCCTCAATGTCACCTCCTTCTCCTAACCATCCTCCTAACTACGACATTTTTTTATAAATCAGCAATCCGTCTCCATCCATCTTTCTTTGCAACATCTACATAATCTTTCACTCCCCTGCCTCTTTCCCGGGCCACTGTGCTGTCTGTTATGGAGTGTTTTACGTTCTCCCCCCGTGACCCTGTGGGTTTCTCCCAGATCTACTTCGATTACCATATCGGAAAGACGTAGAGAATTTTGGGATTATTTGGCTTGGTAATAGGGGTAAATTGACCCGAGTGTAGGTAAAATATTGCCATTGTGCGCGGATGGTTGATTGACATGGATTCGCTGGGCCGAGGAGCTGTGTTCCCCCCGCGCTGTGTCTTGAACCTCCGCCCTTCTCTGACTTCAATTTCAACACTGCACCTACCCTCCTTAACTCTCTGCTGCATCTCTTCTCCTTTTAACCCTTTCTCTCACAGCTTTCTTTCATCCTCCATACATCTTTATTTTCCTTCATTCACAATCCCCACACTTGTCTCTTAATCAGCATTTCCACCACTCTATCCTTTATTTCCTCTTTCTTGCCCTCCACATTAGCTACTTTCCAGTGCTCTCTCTACGGCTATTCGTTGCTAAAACATTCTCTCGAATCCCTCTCTTCCCTTTTCATCCCTGATTCCGCAACATGTTCCCTCTCTCCGCTGCCACGACACACCTCTCCTTGTCTCTGATCCATTGGTCTTATTTTCCCCTTCCGTCTGCTCTCCAATATTCTCTTTACCCCTTTCTCGCTCCACCGAATATATATACATGCAGATTAGCAAGTTGGCTGATGATACAAAAGCTAGTGGTTTGGCAGATATTGAAGATGGTTGTGAACGATTGCAGCAGGATCTCGATCGTTTGGCCAGGTGGGCTGTGAGGAATGGTTGATGGACTATAAAACAGTGAAATGTGAGGTATTGCATTTTAGGGAATCCGACATGGGCAGGATCTACAAAATGTTAGGGCTCTGGGGTGTGTTGTATAGCAGAGGGATCAAGAATAAGTGCAAGTGCATTGTTCTTTGAACGTCGAGCAGCAGGTTGTCAAAGAGGCTTTTGTCACATTGGCCTTCATCAGTCATGGTATTGAGTATATACGTTGGGAGGGTATGTTGCAGTTGCATAATAGGTTGGTGAGACAATACTTAGAGTATTGTGTTCAGTTCAGCGCACCATGTTGTAGAAAGGTGTTGTAAATCTTGAAATGCCACAGATAATATTTTCTTGGTTGTTGCCAGGACTAGAGGGTCAGCGATACAGGGAGAGTGTGAGTAGGCTGGGACTCTATTCCTTGGAGTGCAGGAGTAAGAGGGGCGATCTGTTAGAAGTGTATAAAATCAAGAGGGTTCCAGAACAAGGGGTCACAGTCTAAGGATAAGGAGGAATTCCTTTAGGACCGAGATGAGGAAATCATTTTTCACACACAGAGTGGTGAGTCTCTGGAATTATCTGCCACAGAAGGTAGTTATGGCCAGTTCATTGGCTATATTTAAGACGGAGTTAGATGTGGCCCTTGTGGCTAAAGGGATCATGGAAAATGGAGAGATGGAAGGTACAGGATACAGATTTGGATGATCAGCCATGATCATATTGAATGGCGGTGCAGGCTCGAATGGCCGAATGGCCCACTCCTGCACCTATTTTCTATGTCTCTATGTTTCTAACAGAGGAGTAGATGCAGTCTCTTTCCCAGAGTAGGTGAATCAGGAACCGGGGTGCATAGGTTTAATTTGAAGTTGAAACGTTTTTATATGAATCTGAGGGTAAATGTTCACACAAACGAGTGGTGGGTGTATGCAGCAAGTTTGCCAGAAGAGATATTGAGGCTGGGATTACCCCAACGTTTCAAAAAACAGTTCGACAGGTACAACATCGACAAGGACAAGTTTGGAGAGATGTGGTACCGAACCGCTAAAAAGGCAAGTCGCATTACGTAGCTGGGACTCCTTGTACACATTGTGTTTCTCCCCTCTCTGCCCTCCACTTTCTTTGCCCTGGCATCCCTCCCTCTTTAGCTCTCCCACCCACCCCTTCCTCCTCCCTCTTCGTGATACCATCCCTCCTCGTCATCTCGTATCTCCCCACGAATCTCCCCACGAATCTCCCAATCCGCTCACTCACCCTTTTATTTCCCAGATCCCAATCTCTCTCCCGCTGCCCGCCACGCACTTCCTTAGACTCTATATATTCCTTTCCTCACTCACCCCCTATATTTTCCCACCCACTTCCCACATCCTCCTTCGCATCCTCCTCGCTACCTCTCTATCCTTCCTTATGCTCTCCGCCCCCTCTGACCTCATCTATTTCATTTTCCTTACTGCGTGCTTCTTTCTCCCTCGCCTTCCCCTCTCCATATCCTCTCTGCTTACATTCTTTCAAATTTCCAGCCTCCCTTTCCACTACTCTCTCTTAGTCGCCCAACGCATTCCCACTGACAATAAAATATTTCTCGCGGTCTCCACTGTCCCACCCTCCTGTCCTTCTTTGGTTTGGTGAACAAATGTTCGGGCTTGATTGGGTTTGATTAGACAGTATAGGATCAATTTCAAAATTGCCTGAAGCAATCATAATTGCTGACCGCTGGAAGTCTAGCATTATTGTCCGCTCCGACGTCTGTCCCAGATCGTTGAGACACATACGTTGTCCCTTCTCGCGGATATCTGTGCCTGACATATTTTAAGTTGGCGAGACAGTGCATGAATAAAGAGCGTATGGTCCTTTTGAAAGAGATAGTACAGCGTCCAACAGCACGAGTCCACCGCGGTAATGATCTCTCGTCTTCTTCCTTAACTTCACGCTCCTCAAACATCACATTTCTCATCCGCATCCACCACCACCCCCGGATTCCCCTGTTACCTACCTCTCCTCTTCTACAAATCCACTATGACAGAACTCCCTTTACCCCCGCCTGCCCCGTGTCCACAGCCATCTTCTTGTCTACTTAGACGTTGTTTTCTGCTCCACATACTAGTTTACCACCGTCTTCCGCCTATGTCATCGTTGTTGTCTTCTTGGCCATTACTAAGAATTCCACAGATTCACCACACTCTGACTAAAGAAATTCCCTCTAATCCTCCTAAAAGAACGTCCTTTAAATCTGAGGCTCTGACCTCTAGACCTAGACCCCCCACCCACTAGTGGAAACATCCTCTCCATATGCCCTCTAGCCAAGCCTTTCACTATTCTTTATGTTTCAATGAGCCCCATCCCCTCATTGTTGTAAATTGGTGTCATAATTCGTCAGTGATCAATGTCTCTGCGTGATATTTCATCGGTCCAAGAATAACTTCCGACTTCATTTACTTAATTCATATTTAATAAAACAGCATATATTTGTCAGATATAAGTAACAAAGAACATCTTCATCTCATGTTTAAGCAAGAACTGCAGATGCTGGAAACATCGAAGGTAGACACAAATGCTAGACGAACACAGCGGGTGAGGAAGCATCTATACAGAGAAGGAATAATGTCGCCTATACCTCCTCTATAGATGCTGCGTCACCCACTGAGTTCCTCCAGCATTTCTGTCTACCTACCTTTCTTACCTCATGACCAAAATTATTTGCCCCTGAAACAGATTTACAACATTCCATGAATGTAGTAGGAAGGAACTGGAGATGCTGGTTTAAACCGAAGATCGACATAAATTGCTGAACTAA
>JAVHYY010000917.1:0-40329 GCA_035221665.1 Okamejei kenojei | reverse complement strand
ATCGTCATTACATACCCAACCCCGCCATACTCTGCGGAGGTCCCCAAGCAGCTACTCGTGTGGAATCTCTATCTCGACCTCTTCTCAAGCTCCATATTCCCTATTTCAAGCTGTCTCTTATCTCCATGCTTTTTCTGGAAACACTCGCTTCTAACATCTCTCGAAACCCTTTACTCTATCGCAGGGGGGGATCTCTATTTTTCTCAAGCCTCAATATTTATCCCGCGGTACATTATCTCGCGTTTATAACCTTTCTGTATCGTGCGAGTATATATTCGATTATCTATATGTCTTTATGGGGGCTCTCTGTCGATCAATGTCGTGCGAGCTAATCCGATCATTATATCTTTTCGAGTTGGGGGCGGGTGGGAGGGGTGGTGGGGGCTATATCTATCTAGAGCTGCATCACACGGCTGGGGGGAGGGGGGGGGGGAGGGGGGGGGAGAGGGGTGGAGCGGTGGGGGGGGAGTGGGAGGGAGGTAGGGTTTGGGGGTGGTGGTTGTGGTGTGTGATAGAATGATAGAGGTGAAATAACGAAATAGCGACGTTAGAGAGGTGTGAAGTTATAATAGAGGGGGAGGGTGGTTAAACATCTATACCTCGAGCTCTATATACCTTTATCTCGTTATCCACATCTTATCGAGCCTTGTCGAGGCTCACCAAACTACTCACCCTCCCGTGCTCAATCACTCTCACCATCTCGTCCATATCTCTAATATCTCGGGGGAGGCTATCTCTATCAAACTATCAGGGGGGGGGGGGTTGGGCTCGACTCTATACATCGTATCTCGAGTATATCTTCTCAAGCTCTATCTCGTCTCTATCTATCTCGTGCTCTATCTTGAGCTCTCTCACCTCAAGCACTATCACGAGTTAATATAATAATAACACCCCCCATAACACAGTATAATCTTTCACCATCTCCAGTACGAGCACCATCTCCCAGCTCCAATCCAGCAGCATTTCAGCGTGGGGGAGAATGGGGGGGGGGGGGGGGGGTTAGTGGAATTCGGAATGTGTGTGTTTTGATTTTTTGTTTTGTTGGGGGGGGGTGGGGGGGAAAAGTTAATGGGAGTGTGGGTGGGGGGGGGGTTGGATGGGGTATTGTTGTTTGTTGGTGAGGGGGGGGTCTTTTAGTTTGGGGGGGGGTAGAAAAAAAGAAATAGAGAGATTATAATGGTGTATGAATGAGAATGAATCTTGATTATCCTCTCCATCTCCACAACACACTAACTTTAATCTTCCAGCTCCATCTCTAATCTCCATCTCCACTGCATACCTGCTCATCTCCAGTTGCAACCCCTCCACTCAACTCAACCTTCCATCCTCCCATTCATCTCCGCTCCTCCAGCTCAAGCTCCATCCCACCGCCATCTCACTAGCACCGCACCAACACCCTTCATCTCAACACTCTCTCCCACGCAACCAGCTCCAGCACCTTTCTCCATCTCTAGTGTATATATAGTTCTAGTTTAGCTCAAGCTCTAGCTCCCCTGCCTTCAGCTCCAGCTCAAGATCTATCTCAATCGCCAGTCCAGCTCTCGCCTCCATTAGAAGCTACATCAAAGAACCCATCTTCAGCTTCAGAGCCCTATCTCACTCAATCCACTAGTTTAACCTCTCTCAGCACCTAGAACAGCTTCATCCCCAGCTCCTTCTCCAGTTCCAGCTCTAGTCCATCTCCAGTTTTGCATCTTCCACTCCATCGCCATTCCATCTCCTGCTATAAATCTAGCTCCCATTTCCGCTCTATCTCTAGCTCCAAGCTCCAGCTCAATCTCCTGCCCCACGACCAAACCCCCCAACACTCAAAAAAACCACACACTTGCCATCATATCCAGGCTAATTCTTGTTCTCTCCTAGCCTCAATCACAGCTTCCAGTCAAGCTTCATCTCCAATCAAATCGCCACTCAACTCCAGGCTCCACCTCGCGCTCCATCTCCATTCCGGCTCTCTCCATATCCATCTCTATCTCCAGCTGACCAGCTCCAATGTAACTCAACCCTAGCTCTAGATCTTGCTCCACCTCCAGCTCTATCTCCAGCTCTAAGCTACAGCTCCAGTTACCAGCGTCAGCTCTACGTTTCTATCTCCAGCTCCACTCCCAGCTCCATTTCCATCAAACAGCCTCTAGCTCTATCTCCATCTCCAGGTCCCATCCCAGCTCCATTTCCCAGCTCCAGCTCGAGGTCCAGCTCCATCTCCAGCGTCCAGATCAATCTCCAGCGCCATCTCCACTTCCTATTCCAGCTCGAGCTCCATCTCCAGTTTCATCTCTATCTCCAGCAGCTTCATCTCCATCGCCATCTCCAACACACCAGTTCCCGACTCTACCTCAATCTCCAGCTCCATCTCAGCTCCCTCTCCACTAGATCTCCTCTCCATCTCGTTCCAGCTCCTTCCAGCTCCAGCCCTACTCATCGCATCTCCTGCAGCTCTAGCCCATCTCCATCGCCATCACCAGCTTTAGTTCCCAGCACAAGCTAAAAAGCTCCATATCCAGACACCAGCTCCAGCTCTAGCTCCTCTCCAGCGCTATCTCCATTCATCTCAGCTCAATTTTAACTCCATCTCTAGCTCTAGATCAGGCGCCATCTCCAGCTCTATCTTCAGAGCAGGAGCTGGAGCTAGAGTTTGAGATGGACCTGTGATTGAAGCTGAGCGGGGCTGGGGATTGAACTCGAGATCGAGATCGAGATCGAGATCGAGATGGAGATGGAGCTGGAGCTTGAGTTCGAGCTATAGGTGAACTAGAGATGGAGCGGAGCCTGAGTGCAGATAGAGCTGGAGCTAGAGAGATATAAAGAAGAACTGGCGAAAGAATAAGCTGGAGTAGAATAGAAAATAGAGGTGGAGATAGAAGGAAAAATAGAATGGGAGATCCGCTAGACCCTTGAGATCCGATTGGAGGTGTGGGAGATGGAGCATAAGATAGAACAGGGATGGAGCTGGAGCTAGAGCAGAGAGCTTGGAGGTGGACATGAGAAGAACATGAGATCGAGTTGCAGCTGGAGCTGGAGCTAGAGCTTGAGTTTGTGCTGGAGATGGAGCTGGAGAACTGAGACCAGAGCTGGAGCTGGAAAGTGAGCTAGTGATGGAGCTGATGGTCTGTAAATGAACTGATGATGGAGCTACAGATTGAGCATGGAGAAGGAGCCTAGAGCTGAAGGTGGAAGCTGGAGCTGAAAATGGATCAGGAAGATGAAACTAGAGATGGAGAGGAAAATTGACGTAGAGCTGGAGCGAGAGTGGATCAGGAGCTAGGGGTGGAATGGAGATGAAACTAAATCTGGAGTGGACCTGAAAATTGTGCTGAGATGTAGCTAGCTTGGGGATGGAGCTGGAGCTGACGTCTGAGATGGATCTAGAGATGGCGCTGGAGATGCAACGGAAGAAACTGGAGGTTGAGCTTGGAGACTGGAGCTAGAGAAGAATGAAATGGAGACTGCATAAATGGATAGTGATGGAGCTAGACTCGGGATTGGTCCTGAAGGTGGCGGGAGATAGAGCTGGAGAAATGGAACATGGCTGGAGATGGAAGTGGAGTTTTGAGTTGGAGATAGAGATGGAGCTGGAGATGGAAATGGAGCGAAGATGGAACTAGAGATGGAGAGGAAGATGGACGTAGAGCTGCAGCTAAGTGGATCAGGACTAAACCTGTAGCTGGAGTCTAAAGCTGGGCGGTGGATCTAGAGCTGGAGATGGAGTTGGACCTGGAGTCCTGAGAGCTGGTGATGGAGCTGGAGCTGGATTTTGGTAGATGGAGATGGTGCCTGGACATCAGTGCTGGCGCTGAGCTTGACCATGGAGCTGGAGATTCTGACATGCAGCTAGAGCTTCGAGAGCTGGAGATGGAGCTTGAGTAGAACAGGAGAATGCTGGAGATGGAGAATAGAAATAATTTATGACGCAGATTATCAGCTGTAGATTTGAAAATGAAACCCTAAAGCTGAAGATGGGGCTGCAGCTGGGGGGGGGGGGGGGGGGGGGGGGGGGGGGGGAGATGGAACTAGAGCTGAAGATGCAGCTGGAGATAGTGCTGGGGGGCTGTAGATAGAGCGGAGCTGGAGGTGGACTGGCGATTGGGCAGATGGAGCCAGAGCTAGGTGGAATGGAGATAGAGCTAGACTAGCGGAAGTAAGAATAGTATCTAGAGCTGGAGAAGGAGATGGAGCTGGAGCAAGAGGTAGATCTGACTGGGGAAGGGAGCCAGAGCTGTAGACGGAGATAGAGCTGGAGCTGCAGATGTAACTGGAATAGAAAGAGGCTTAGAGTTGGAGCTGGGATTGGACACTGGCGATGGTGCTGGAGTTGGAGCGAGAGTGGCCCTTTGTGATGGAGCTGGAGGTGGAGCCTGGGGGTGGAGATGGAGATGGCTCCTGGAATGGAGTCGGAGACTGAGCTATGACGTAGGAAGGATCATGGTAGCTAGGTTGGAGATGGAATGCGAACTAAATCTGTGAGGTGGAACCTGAAAATATGTGCCTGAGATGTAGCTGGAGATGGAACTGGAGCTGGTGGCAGGGGATGGAGCTGAGCTGGCGCTGGGATGGAGCTAGAGATGGTGCGGAGATGCAACTGGAGAGAAACTGGAGGTTGAGCTGGAGCTGGAGCTAGAGAGGAATGAAATGGGAAGCTGCAGAAAAAAAAGTGAGCTAGATGATAAATATGGAGCTAGACTCGGAGATGGTCCTGGAGGTGGCGGGTTATAGAGCTGGAGCACGAGCGGAGATGGAACAGGATGGAGATGGAGCTTGAGATGGAGATGGAAGTGGAGTTTGAGTTGGAGCTGGGGAGAGAGAATGGGACGGGATAATGGAGCTCGAGCTGGTGCGTGATGAAACCGGAGACGGAGCTAGAGCTGGAGATGAGACAGAGGATGTAAGCAGAGATTGAGCTGAGATAGAGTATGAGCTCTAGATTTGAGATGGACCTAAAGCTGAAGATGGCTGTAACTGGAGATGGAGCTAGAGAGCAGCGGCGATAGATCCAGCTCCATGCTGAGATGGCATTGGAGATCTGGATGTAGAGTTTGAGGTAGATCTCTGGCAATGGGCAGGAGATGCAAGCCAGAGCTAAGTTGGAGTTGGAGATGTAGCTGGAGATGGACCTGGCGATGAGATGGAGAGA
Organism: Okamejei kenojei; assembly: GCA_035221665.1. Taxonomy (NCBI): domain Eukaryota; kingdom Metazoa; phylum Chordata; class Chondrichthyes; order Rajiformes; family Rajidae; genus Okamejei; species Okamejei kenojei. The sequence continues at coordinate 35,198 of JAVHYY010000917.1, read as the reverse complement.
GACCTGGTTAAGCTGCTAGAGCTGGAGGTGGATATGAGATGGAGCTGCAGATGACGCGTAAATGGAGGTAGAGCTGGGATGGAGCGAAGGCTAGAGCTGGAACTGGAGCTAGAACTGGAGCTAGAGTTTGACAAGAGTTAAGCTACGATTCTGGAATGGACCTGAAGATGGGTCCTGAGATGGAGATTGGAGCTGGTGCTGGGGATGGAGCTAGATAGGAGATGGCTCTGGACCTGATATCTGATAGATTTGGAGCTAGGATGGCTGGAGATGAACTGGAGAGGGAACAGGAGGTTTGAAAAGGTGGAGAGCTGGAGCTAGACAGAGAAGGAATTATTGGAGGTTGTAAAAAATATAGTGGAGGCTAGAGATAAAGATGGAGGCTGGACTCCGAGATAGTCCTGGAGGTGCGGGAGCTGGAGCTGGACCCGACTGGCGATGAGCAGGGGATGGAGCTGGAGCTAGAGATGGAACTGGAGATAAAGATAGAGATGTAGTTAAGATAGAGATGAAGGTAATAGATGGAGATGGAAATCGAGATAGAGGATTACGGGATAGAGAGTCATAGTGTGTTATAATATACAAATATACTTGGCCTTGGAGAGTTTCTGTTAAACTATGGGCAAGAGGGTGCCGATTCCAAATAGTACTATTTCACTGAGAGGGCGCAGCCCCGAAGTGAATAGTACTATTTGGAGGCACCGAGGCCCATAGTTTTAACCAGAAACTCGAAATAAAGGCCAAGGATATTTGTTTTTATATTTGGGATCAAACATTTAAACAAAAGAAGAAAAACAAGAATAATTGCTTACCTTAAATCTTCGCAGCGCGAGAGTTTCCCGTGACATGCACACGGAGCTGTGATATCATTTCCCCACATAGCACATACTATTGGCAAATGTCGTCAGAAAAGTGGAGGTCATTTGCAAATAGTAAATCGTGGAGTGATCACATGCCAACATTCTGAAATAGCTGAAAATATATGAAATCACGTAAAGATGCCATCTCTCGACCAATTCACTGGAGGATAAAGTGTTTTGATGCCAAATATAATGTGTATTATAAAATTTGTTATATAGTGTTTGTGTCGTGCATTGTAGTGTGTTATAGCATATAGCCCTTCAGTGTTTTATACTATCACAATGTTATACGGTGTATATTTATAGGACATGTTATCATTGTTATTGTCTTGTCGCTGTTACTTAACATGAAAGTGTAAAATTGTGTTATAATGTGATAATAATGTATTAAAGTATGTTATATTGTTATTTATAGCTATAAAACACACATTAATAATACCCTACTATAAACACGATTACACTACGGCAACAGTAAAAAAATATAGTACCTATAACATACTAAACATAAACGGGATATAACATAACGTTATAATTAAAACTACTGTATAACACCTCATAATACCTAATCTCCTATAATACACATACACTATATCACTACATCACACTACATCAAATTATAATACTATATTTACACATCATAATAATATTTTAATTTAATCCTATATACACTATAACACAGTAGCATAGCATGCACAATACACATACATTGCACTATAAATACACTAACACAATAACATTTATTAACATATTACACCATAAACACACGAAACTATAATGCACTATTACACTGTAACACACTATAATTCACATTATATCAAAATAAACTATAAACCATAATAAACTACGACATACGATAAACCATTAAAACCTACTATAAAAACAAAATCTAATATAGTATATAACGCACTAGAAAAGAATTTAACACTATAACACACAATAAACACTATTTCACACTATGACTCAGCCCACATCAAACTATAATACCATTATAGTAACGTAGAGTACACTAATAACAAACGATAACACTATAATAATACCACATTATAATACTGTAAGACTATAAAAACATAAACAATATATATAACACATAATATAATACTGCAGCACACTATAACACTATAACATCAATAATAGTCTAATAATACACTACAATCACACTGATAACATGATAAAATTGGTATATAACACAATAAACATCTAACACACGTATACAACAACACCATTATACACTACTATAAACATTACAACACACTATAATGATATAATGCTATATACAATATACGATATAAAACAAAATAACACTTAAAACATATAGATGTAATACACGATATGACGATAATACTCCACACTCTGTAACACGCCACAATCTACTATAGCACTGTAAACCAACATACTAAAACACAGTATAATACTATATGACATTATGACCCACACTAAAATAGAATATAAAGTACGAAAAAATCTAAACACATTATAAAACAGTATCGAACATGTAACTATAATAAAACTATAATACACACTGTAGATGTTTTATATGGCAACCAATAATATAGTTACCTCACTCCCATTAACCCCGCCCAGTTAACATCAATCATAACGCCTTCCCCTCAGTAGGAATAATGAGCCTCTGGTTGTTGACGATGCTACCCTGCACGCCTATGGTGGAGAGATTCTAAGGCCTGCGGGGAGGGCCCACTTTAAACTTGCGTGCTGCAAAGCCACCAAGAAACCTGGTTTTCTATGTTTTGAACTCTGACTGTGTAACCCCTGTTGGGCAACCGTGCGTGCCAGGATCTTGGCCGGTCTCCTTTGACCGCACGGTCCACAAAGTGCAACTTTCGTTTGACCCGTTGCTGAATACCAGGACCTGTTCGACGATGACCTGGAAGTTACCAGTGTCATACCATATTTTCCATTGACCCAAATATACAACCCGTGGTCCGCGCACCTCACAGGGTGTCTCACGCCATGAAGGACAAGGTCGAGGCGATGCTCAACGAGATGGTCGAAAAGGGGGTGCTAGTAGCAGTTAGCGAGCCCACCGATTAGGGTCTCCACCATGGTTTGCCAACGATTAAGAAAGACAAGAACGAGATACGCGTGTGTATCAACCGAAGGACTTAAACCTTGCCATCAGGCGACCACATTACCCTATTGCGGTCTGTTGAGGATGTGGCGGCAAAGGTCCGGGCAAGCCACCATCTTTTCGGTCCTAGACGCTAATGAACTCGTTTTGGCAGGTCCCGTTGGACAAAGCGTCTTCTGACCTGACGACCTTCGCCACACCGTTCGGCAGATTCAAGTTCCTGCGAATGCATTTCCGGCATCAATTCTGCTAGCGAGTGTTCCAGCAGACGATGGAGCATTATTCGCGGACCTGCCATGTGCCATCATCGTGGATGATATCCTGGTTTACGGGAAGGACATTGCCGAGCACGACCTGAACCTGAACCTCCGCCGCGTCCTGGATCGCGCGGACAGGCGAACCTGAAGCTGAATCCCAAGAAGTGCCGGTTTCGTGTCTCAGAGGTCCACGTATGTTGGACATGTTTTACCCTAAACGGACTAAAGCCACGACCCCTTGAAGGCCGCGCTGCTTCATCCGAAATGGCAGCCCCCACCGACGTGCCAGGTCTGCAACGATTCTTGGGCAGGTGAACTACCTTGGCAAGTTTATACCAAACCTCAGTGAGCTGAGTGCTCCCCTGCGGCAGCTGACAAAAAAGGATATCGCCTGGGCCTGGCTCCCATATAACCAGCAGCTTTTGACCGCCTCAAGTCGAAACTGATTACACTCCGACGTTGCGGTTCTTCGACGTGGGTCCGCCCCATCACCGTCACCTGTGACGCTTCCAAGTTCGGTCTGGGTGAGGCCTGCCTTCAGTCTGTCGATGGATCGCTGCATCCTGTCTCCTATGCTCCCGCACCATGACGGACACCGAGCAGCGGTACGCTCAGATCGAGAAAGAGCTGCTCGCGGTGGTGTTCGCCTGCTCCAAGTTCAGAGACCTTCCTGTTTATTTTTTCGGCAGCAGATTTACGGTCGAAACCGACCACCAGCCACTGGTGACGATCCTGAACAAGCCGATTCACGCTGCCCCTGCCAGGCTGCAGCGTATGATGCTGCAGCTCCAGCGCTTCGACTTTGACATAATCTACAAGAAGGGCACCGAGATGAGCACATTGCGGACACCCTGTCGCGAGCCCCGCGTACCTCAATGCGCTCGCCAGCCCCTAGACGAAACAGAGGACTTTGCTCGTACTGGGCGTTAACTTTATTTCCCACCAAAGCAGCTACAGGTATTTGGCCGAGCACACGACCGCTGCTGATCCGGCTTTGCAGCAGCTTGCATCGGTGATTAAAGCGGGGTGGCCAACAAAGCGCTCCGCCGCGCCATCTGAAACCAGCCTTTCTTCCTGGCCGCGACGAACTGGTGCTCCAGGATGGCGTTATCGTCAAGGGACATAAAGTTGATGGTCCCGTCCTCCCTGTTTGACTTTTACTTTTGTGCAGTCCCACAGCGGACACCCTGGGGTCGATGCAACACTCGCCCACGCTCAGTGCCAATTCTATTGGCCTGGAATGGCCAAATATATCCGAGACCGAGTTTCTGCCCCTGCTCCACGTGCAACAGTCTTATGCGCCACACCAGCACGACAGCCCCTGCTGCAACAGCCCGCCCCTGCTTTGGCCTGGTCCTCGCTGGCTGCCGACATATTCGAGTGGCGTGGTAACCACTAAAACTACCTTGTCCTGGGTCGACTCGTACTCCAACTGGTTCGAAGTGGATTGCTGACATCCCTCACGTCGAGATGGTGATCCGCAAGCTGCGGAAACACTTCTCCACTTTTGGGACCCCGGTCAGGCTGCAGACTGACAACGGCAGGCAGTTTACAAGCCGAGAATTCAAAAGCTTTGCCGACAAGTGGAACTTCGTGCATTTCACCAGCAGCCCAGAGTACCCACAGAGCAACGGCCTAGCAGAACGGCCGTCCGCAGCGCCAAGCTTCTGATGGAACAGGCGCGACTATCCAATTTTCCTGATTTGTATTTGGATCTCCTCTCCTGAACCTCAGAATGTTTCCAGGGATCCGGCCATGGGTCACCATGCTCAGCGTCTGATGTCCAGAACTACCAGATCCACCGTCCCGATTGCCCAGCGCCAGCTGAAACCTCGGTGCTGGAGCCCGCCTCCGTGCAGAGGCGAATCAAGAGAAACATGACAGCCAGCGCGTTCCCACGATCAGTCGTGCAGACCACTCGATCCTCTGTTGCCGCCCCGGACAGGTTGTTCGATTGCAGACCGCCAGTGGGCACTACCGTCTGGCCACCGTGGGTTGGGGTGGCCGACTCACCTCGTTCGTATCTGGTCGACTGTGAGGGTTCGCATCTACCGTGGGGGGGGAAGAAGCGACACCCACCTGCTTGCGGTTAATGAGCCACAGCCGCAGCCCCCTGGCCCTATGCCCTCCACTCTCCCTATCAGCAGCCGGCTGCCGCCCCGGCTGGTGTTCCCTGCATGCCTCGTCCCCGTCGCGGGCGCCTGGTTCCCCTCTGCGCGGGTCCCCTGTTGCCGATCGCGGTTCTCCCTCTCTGTTTCTCCCACCCCAATGCCCTTCCCTGGTTCCCTCGGCTGCCTTGCGTCCTCCTGCTTCTTCTGCTCTTTCGGGGGAGGGGGAGACAGCCCGTACGTCGCTCGGGCAGGATCAGTAAGCCGCCTGTTCGCTACGGCGATTTCGTTTAATTCTGCTGTTTTAATCTTCGGTTGTCGTGACAACAATCTGTTTTTTTTTGATTTCTAAGGGGAAGGATGTAGATGGATTTATATGCAACCAATATATATAGTTTACCTCACTCCCATTAACCCCGCCAGTTAACATCAATCATAACGCCTTCCACCTCAGTAGGAAAATGTAGCAGCGCTTGAAGGTGTATGTAATACCCAGTGCTATCATTAAAAGATGTTGCACGGGGGGGGGGGGGGGGGGGGGGGGGGGGGGGGGGGGGGGGGGGGCACTTAAGAGTTTGTAAAGTTTTCATTTACACACACATTATAGCACACTTTAACACACAATAGTACACTATAAAAACACTATAACGCTACTCTAAACCCCTTTATAACTCACTAATATGGTTAATACACAAAAACACACTTTAACATTATAACATACTCTATAATACTATATAAAACTATATTATATATTAGAACATATAATAACACATAAATACATATATTAGAACATATAATAACACATAAATACATATATTAGAACATATAATAACACAAAATACACTAAACACTATAGCACGTATACCACCCACACACACACGACAACAATACAACACAAAAAATATAATACACTGTTACACACCATATCACTCTAATAGAATAACACACTTTAATAACAATAAAAATAGTATGCTATACTATTATATAGTGTGTTACATTCTTTTATATTTTTATAGTGTTACTGCAGATACACAAAAACACACTTTAACATTATAACACTATATAATACTATATAACGATATAATACATTATAACACATAATAACGCATTCTAATACACTATTACGCACGACAATACTATGATACACTTTAACACAGTGTAATAATATAATATAACAACAAAATACACTATAATACAATCGCACTACACCCAATAATACACTATCTCACATTTAACAGACTATAACACAATAACACACTACATCACATTATATTATAATCTGTGTAATACACTATCACTCAATATAATACACTATAACATACTATATATAACACTATAACTAATGCACTAATACATAACGTCTAGCACTAAAACTATAATAATATAACACACGATAATAGACGCGATATTAACACTATCATTACAGTGTAGCACTATGAAACAATACCAAACAGTATCAAACACTATAATACACCAATACACTATAAAACACGATAACATATTATAATACATTAGAATCCCATGATACGCTATACTATACTGCACCATAATACACGAAAACTATATAACACATCCTATAACACATTATCACAGTTTAACGTCAGTGGTGGGCAAATTAATGGAAAGGATACTTAGAGATAATATATATAAGCATCTGGATAAACAGGGTCTGATCAGGAACAGTCAACATGGATTTGTGCCTGGAAGGTCATGTTTGACAAACCTTCTTGAATTTTTTGAAGCGGTAACTAGGGAAATTGATGAGGGTAAAGCAGTGGATGTTGTCTATATGGATTTCAGTAAGGCCTTTGACAAGGTTCCCCATGGAAGGTTGGTTAAGAAGGTTCAATCTTTGGGTGTTAATGGCAGAGTAGCAAGATGGATTCAACAGTGGCGAATGGGAGATGTCAGACAGTAATGGTGGATGGCTGTTTGTCAGGTTGGAAGCCGGTGACCAGTGGGGTGCCTCAGGGATCTGTGTTGGGTCCACTGTTGTTTGTCATGTACATCAATGATCTGGATGATGGGGTGGACAATTGGATAAGTAAGTATGCAGATGATACTAAGATAGGTGGTGTTTGTGGATAATGAAGTAGATTTTCAAAGTCTACAGAGAGATTTGGGCCATTTGGAAAAAGGGCTGAAAGATGGCAAATGGAGTTTTTTAATGCTGATAAGTGTGAAGTGCAAACATCTTGGCAGGACAAATCAAAATAGGTACATGGTAAAGGTAGGGAATTGAGGAATGCTGTGGAACAGAGGGATCTAGAATAACTGTGCATAGTTCCCTGAAGGTGGAATCGCATGTAGATAGGGTGGTAAAGAAAGCCTTTGGTGTGCTGGCCTTTTATAATCAGAGAGCATTGAATAAGGATTTACACAAAATGCTGGAGAAACTCAGCGGGTGCAGCAGCATCTAAGGAGCGAAGAAGATAGGCGACCGTTTCGGGTCGAGACCCTTCTTCAACTGGCTAATGCATTGAATAAAGGAGTAGGAAGTAATGTTAAAATTGTACAAGGCATTGGTAAGACCAATTCTGGAGTATGGTGTACAATTTTGGTCGCCTAGTTATAGGAAGGATGTCAACAAAATAGAGAGAGTACAGAGGAGATTACTAGAATGTTGCCAGGGTTCCAGCAACTATGTTACAGAGAAAGGTTGAACAATTAGTCTTTATTCTTTGGAGCGCAAGGTTAACGGGGGACTTGATTGAGGTCTTTAAAATGATGAAAGGATAGACAGAGTTGACGTGGATACGTTTTTCCCATTGAGGGTAGGGAAGTATCAAACAAGAGGGCATGACATGAGAATTAAGGGACGGAGGTTTCGGGGTTTAACGTGAGGGGGAACTTCTGTTACTCAGAGGGTGGTGGCTGTGTGGAATCAGCTTCCAGCAAAAGTGGTGAAGGCAGGATCGATTTTAACATTTAGAGTAAAGTGGATAGGTATAATGGACGTGAAGGGAATGGAGGGGTAATGGTCTGAGTGCAGGTAGATGGACTAGGGGAAAAACAAATGGTCCGCACGGACTGGAAGGGCCGAGAGGGCCTGTTTCTGTGCTGTAATTGTTATATGGTTAACACTTAATAACACACTGTAATACAAATAATACATTATAATAGTAAGATTAAACGAGAACTCACCGTTTCGAAGTTTGATCGTTATTTTAAACGAGAGTTTACGATGAGGGATTACGTGAAGAACCCGCCTCACGCTGTCAACGGCATACTTCAAAGCAGCGGCATGAAAAACACAGAACACCCAAAGCCGGAGTAACATAGTAAGGCCTCATAAAAAGACTTAGAACCACCATTTTGATCATTTATTTTTACGAGGGTGGGAGCGGAGGGCACGTAATCCCTCATCGTAACTCCTCGTAAAAATAACGATCAAACTTCGAACAGGTGAGTTCTCGTTTAATCTACTATTTTACTTCGGAGTCACGTGAGTGACTACGTGAAGAGTTTTAAAGCTTTCTGGTGTTTTTTATATGTCGTAGAATTAATCCGTAACGACAATCCGGCTAAGTAAACACATACATGAGAAAGCACACAAATGTTAAGATCTTTTCACAATCAAGTTTTTTAATGGCTGAAAAAACCATATAATACCCTCCTTATATTTGAGGGAAAAAATGATTATAAGTGACAAAAAATATCAGTGACTACACAACTGATTATAGCAATTAATAGCAAACAAAGCAGGTGATTATAGTGCTCCCAACACCGCGTGTCCAAAGCTTGTCATAGTGTGAACAGGTTTGTTGTAGGACTTTGACAAAAGTTTCTTCTTTACTCCACCCTGCGATTTTTTTAAAAATAATGCTCAAGAGGTACGTCCCGCCCCTTCATCGCGGACCGTAGCTGCCGCCCTGGTGGAGTGAGATTTGAAGACATCAGTGTCTATTCCCGCTAAAACCAACACCTGTTTCAACCATTTTGAGATAGTTTTGAACTGAAGCTTTTGTGTGTGGCTTTTTGTGCGTAAGCAGCAATGTCTTTTCGTTTCCCTCGAAAAGTGTCCGTCACTTTAATACATTGGTTCAAATGTCTAACCACACACAAAGCAAGCTCAATATGAAAAGCTTGAAAGGTTACCTTTGTTCCAGATCTCCCTGGTCTACTTTGTTTGATCAGATCGTAAACATAGAATACAACGTTATCTGTAGTCACATGCATACAGTCTAAACGCAACATTTGTAAAGTTTGCACTCTTTGGGCTGAGACCAGTGACATTAACATACCAATTTCAATGTTAACCTATCCAATGACAACCCTTCAATTGGCGTCCATTCTCTAAGTTAGAGGCAAGTACTATGCTCACATCCCAAATCTCTGTATATCTAGGTTTTGGCGGATTCATGTGAAAAAATTCCTTTCATGAATCGTGATATTAATGGATGCGACCCAATTGATTTTTCACCAGTCATAAGTCCTAAATAGGACGACAAGGCACTGCGTGCAATGTTAATGGCACTGTAACTTAAATGTTTGGCCAAAGCGGCAAATTGGCAAGAATTCCAAAACATGAGTAACATTCACATAATCATCAGAAATATTTTGACTGTGGTGCAAAATTTCTTCCTATTTCTTAATATGTGTCATATATTGTTTTCTGTGTGCTATCTCGTCATGATGTGCCAAATAACTGTCAAGTTTGGTCCGACAATCCCAGTTCCTGTAGTGGTCTGGTCAAAACCTGCAGATTAACAAATTCATATATGCATATAATGGATAATCTTCATTTGTTACTGGATTAGTCAAGATATCACTACAGTTAAGAATCTGCATATACGGTTCTTTTAATCATATTCAGCATAACTGGGAACCAAGGTTGAGTTGGCCAATTTTGGCCCTACCAAACAATCCGGAAGCTGAATCTTGCTCTATTTTCTTCAAGCATCTCTGGATCAGAGCAAATGGTGGAAAAGCATAAAAGAACATTTTCCCCATTGTAATAAAAATGCATCTACTGCAACTGCGTCCGGATCGTGTTCCCAAGACACATAATGAGGCAAATGATGATTAAGCCTGGATGCAAAATCAATTTCTGGCAACCCAAATCGTCGAACAATATTCTTAAATATTGGTGGCTTAAACATCCCATATTCGTATTATCTTTAAAATCCTGGACCTTTCATCTGCTTACCACATTGTCTTTTACCTGGAGTATAGCTTACTGCAATCCATAATCTGCCGACCAATACACCATTGCCAATATCTCATTGACCAGACAATCACATGATACTGATCCAACTCTCCCCATGTGATTAATGTAACCACAGCTGTTTTATTGTGTAATTGTATTAACACAATCAGACCTTGTTTAGCACAACAATATGCTTTAAGCCCATAAAAGCCCCCAATAACTCCCAATAGTTTAATACCATACTCTTGGAGAAACACTTGTTCTTCAGTTTTCCATCTACCTCCACAACTGGAGGATAAATCTGTGGCCCCCCATCCGAGAGCACTAGCATCTGTATGTAAAACCATTTCAGGCTGTTTAATCATAATATTTATTTAGCAGTTTGTGGGACATTTTCCTTTTTTAACCCACCATTGTAAATTCCAATACAGCTTCTTTGTTAATTACATAGGCCTGTCAAATGGCCTGCCTTCTCTTTAAGAGCTTGTATCTTGTACCTTCGAAGATATCAATAAATGTAATGAACCAAATTCTAATGCAGGAAAATGCTGCTAGCAGTTCACCAATGGTTGTCACCATTTCTCGGATGGAAGGATAAGGTTTTGAATGAGATAATGACAAGTTACCAAAATATCATCGACTTTAACTGTTGGTAAAGGTATTAACATAGTCACTGAGTTTAATTACAAACCCCAAAAGTAAATTGTTTGTGCTGGCTGCAGCTGGGGCTTAATTAGATAATTAAGAACCTTAGCTTACCACAAAGCTTTAGTACTGAAACTGAGTCCTCAGCTGACTCCTGATAATCACTAATGACCAGAATGTCATTGAGATAAGCCATAATGATGTGCATTTTGTGCTCTAATTGGGCTAAACTGGTTTCAACAGTTTCGTAAAGAGTAAAAAGCTGAACTCAGTCTATTTGGCAAAGCTTAACTGCCATAATTGTCACAACCAATTAAAAATTTAAGTATCACCGAAACCTGATACATAGGTACAGAATAATAGGCGTCTTTTCATCAATTTAGCCATATAACAACCTGCTGAATTAAATATTTTGCAGTATTCCAGACTCCATTTGAACATGTTTGTATTCTACAAACTTATTTAGACCTGTAAGGTCCAGAATACTTCTGCAACCATCATCTGTAATGCCTTCTAACATTAAAGACAAATTTATGCTCGTGTTCAAAATCTTTTCCATTACCTCCTTTTCCAGATAATTAGGCAATGTGGACATAAAACTCTGCTTTTTCAATGCAGAAACACGAAAACATAAGCAGGTTTATTCTGTACAGGAGGATTAAAACCTCTTGTTTTAAAAGTAATAGTAGTTAATGAAACTGCTCGTAATATACTGATCAAAAATAATAGTAAGCCAGTCTTAATAAACTTTTTGTAATCTCCCTCTATCTGGAGATTAATCCGCAGTTTCTTAAGCAGGGAACACGTCTTTAATTCCTCTGCATATGAGCGTGGTGGTCTCCTTATCCCCTGAATTCGGGTAAGTATTTGTTGTGCAATACCATAAAACTTCCTTGACATATTTCTGCCTCTATTTCCAATATCAAATCCCCTTCTGGGCGAAAATACCTTTTCGTCCAAAGACGAAGGTTTCATGCAGCTAAAATATTTTTAGCTTTTCATCCAATTTCAATAAGTTAGGCAGATTATTCCAAACAGATAACCAAGAGCTTAAACACCACTTGCTCGACACAGGTATGCAACCTTGGGTGAAAAATGGGCCAAATAGCCCATTTATTTTTATACAAAAGTTCATAGAAAAAATTGCACAATAGCGTCTTTATTTTATGTTTTCCTTTCATCTGCCCAAAAGCCATAATAGCAGCAGAGTAATTTGTGAGGATTTTTAAACCTCACTATTTGACGCTCTCATATTTGGAGTCATGAATGCCCATATTAACGGATAAACCGAGGCTCTTCCAATGAGGCACAATTTCCTGTGCTGTGCATTTTTAATATTTCAATCATCACAGAATCATGAAGTTGGTGAGATACCATATACATAATGTAGGTAGCTAGGTTTTTCCATAGCCTCACCACTTCCTTTAGATATAGCAAAACTTTTGCTATCTCAGGCACACCTGGCCTCACTTTTATTTTTATTTTATTTTGTAGTGTGTATTGATAATTCACATCACCACTTGCAGGGTCTGTCTTTTGCAGCCCTGATCCACTTGGAATTATATCCAAAGAGACTTCCTCCACCCTATCCAGGGTCAGAGTTTTTATTTTTTCAATTTGGCACATAGCCATATTTTGTATATTCAAGCCCCTCAGGGTCTTTTTTGGGGAACTGTTTGGGTACTGTGACCCTGGTCTTTAGTACATTTAAGCCCCTCAGGGTCTTTTTTGGGGAACTGTTTGGGTACTGTGACCCTAGTCTCTTTTATATTATGGAGTACTTTCTCCATATCGCGAATTTTATTAACTTTTTTTAAAAATACAGTCTTTCTGACTTTTAAAATATCCTGTCCAAAATTGTGGAGCATTTTAAACCTTTCTACCGTATTTTAAACGGTACCAGTATCGGAAACGCCCCGTAATTAATCTCTCGTCCCGATCGCTGGGTATTCCCCTGGGACGTTCTTTTAAAACTCCGTTATTTTAACAGAGTATATCTGTTAAATTTAAACTTTTAGTTAGTTTTTAAAACCTTTAAAATCCTGGTTTCACCAGGCACGGAGTTTTCTAGTCCTAAAAAGTTTTTCAACAGTACTTACCTGCCGGTTCTGAACCTACCGCTGTCGAGGAGCTGCTCCTTACTGCAGCTCCTGCTTCTGCCGTCAGCGTCGACGTCATGCCGTTGACAGCGTGAGGCGGGTTCTTCACGTAGTCAACTCACGTGACTCCGAAGTAAAATACAAAACTATACACACTATAACACGCAACAATGAACTCTAACACTAAGATATATAAAAAACACTTCTAATACATTATAACACTACAATGCACTATAACACAGAATAACACATTCTAACACATTGCAATACTATAACCCACTAGAATACATTACACAACTAAAATACACTATAATGCAATATAACACATTTTAACATCATATAACACACTATAAACCTTAACACACTATAACACACCATAACGCACTAAAACGATAATATAAAATATACACGCATTAACACTTTCATATTTAACACCCTGTAATGCACTATAACAATATAATGCGTTATGGCACACTATAATACACAATTATGTTTATTATACTACACTATCCTATACACTGTAACTCCCTATGCTAAAATACACGTAAATACAGTATAACACGCTATAACACACCATAATACATAACAAGAATACAACGCAACATATTATGATATTCTGTAACACAATATCATTATAATTAGAAGAATACACACAAATAACAATAATACATTATGATAAACTATAGCAAACTATCTAAGTAGTATTCTATACCGTTTTATAGTGTTATAGTGTTGAAGCAGATTTTACTTCGGAGTCACGTGAGTGACTACGTGAAGAATCCGCCTCACGCTGGCAAACGGCATTACGTCGACGCTGACGGCGGAAGGAGGAGCTGCAGTAAGGAGCCGCTCCTCGCAGCGGTCGGAACGGCCCTGCAGGTAAGTGCAGCAAAGTCGGGATGTTTTTTAGCGCTGATATACCCGATAGCGAGTTTCTAGATTCTCCAGTAATAATAACCACGGAGGGAAATGCTCCTAAAAAATGCAAAAAGAAATCTGAGAGGCCCGTGGTTTCTGATGACTCTGATACTGAAAGTCCTCCAGATAATAAAACTATGTGGTTAAAAATGGAGCATATGGAGAAAGTTCTCCAGAAAATCATGAGACAAGGGTCACAGAACCCAGAAGGATCCCAAAAAAAACTCTGAGGGGTTTGATTATTCTGAATATGGCTGTGGGCCAAGTTGGGAGTTTGAAAATCCGGACCCAGGATTTGGGCTGGAAGAAGTCTCATGGGGTGAAATCCCAATTGATTTAGGGCTGCAAAAGGCAGACCCTGCTGGTGGTGATTTGGATTTTGAATGCACACCACAAAGTAAAAAGAAAAGGCCAAATGTGCCTGGGATAGCAAAAGAATTTGCTATACCTGAAGGAAGTGGTGAGGCTATGGAAGAGAACCTAGCTGCCAGTATTAATTATATGGTGTCTCATCAACTTCAAGATTCTGTGATGATTGAAACATCAGATTATATAAGACACCAGGAAATTGTGCCTCATTGGAAGTGCCTACGGTTAATCCATTGATATGGACATCCATGACTCCAAGTATGAGAGCTCAAGAAGTGAGATTTAAAAAAACTCTCAAACTAATTTCTGCTGCCGTTACGGCCTATGGAAGACAAATGGAGAGAGTGGAGATGGATAAGATTCAAAAAGATACTTTGGGCTTGTTGTGCAATTCTTTCTATGAAATTAACTGTATGAGGAAAATGGCGATTCGGCCCATATTTCACCCTAGATTTGCAAGCCTGTGTCGAGCAAGTGGTGTTCAAGCTCCTGGGTATCTGTTTGGAGAAAATCTGCCTAAACAACTGAAAGAGTTGGATGAAGAAGCTAAATATTTTAGCGGTGTGAAAACCTTTCGTCTTTGGACAAAAAATATATTTTTCGCCCCGAAGGGGTTTTGACTTCGGAAATAGAGGCAGAAATTTGTCAAGGAAGTATTATCGTCCTGCACAGCCCAATGCTTACCCATATTCAGGGAGAAGGAGACCACCACGCTCATATGGAGAGGTATTAAAGACTTGTGTTATACTTAAAGAAACTGCAGATAAAACTCCAGTTGGAGGGAGATTACAAAAGTTTTATAAAGACTGGCTTACTATTACTTCTGATCGATTTATATTACAAGCAGTTTCAGGAGCCATTATTACATTTAAAGAAGGGGTTAATCCGCCTGTACAGAATAAACCTGCTTATGCTTTCGTGTTTACTGCTATTGATAAAGCAGAGATTAATGTGGAAATTGACAAATTATCTGAAAAAGGGGTAATTGAAAAAACTTATGAACACGAGCATCAATTTGTCTCTAACATTTTTCGGAGAAATAAAAAAGATGGTGGTTGCAGAATTATTCTGGACCTTACAGATTTAAATAAGTTTGTAGAATACAAACATTTTAAAATGGAAACTTTTAATACTGTAAGATATTTAATTTCAGCAGGTTGTTATATGGCTAAGATTGACTTAAAAGACCTTATTATTCTGTACCTATACATTCAGAGTTTCCGGAGGTACTTAAAATTTAATTGGCTGGGGCAATTATGGCAGTTTAAAGCTTTGCCAAATGGATTGAGTTCAGCTCCCAGGCTCTTTACGAAACTGTTGAAACCAGTGTTAGCCCAATTAAGAGCACAAAAACACGTCGTTTATGGCTTATCTCGATGACATTCTAATCATTAATGATAATCAAGAGTCAGGTGAGAACTCAGTTTCAGTTACTAAAGCTTTGTTTAAAAAGCTAGGGTTTTTGATTCATCCAATTAAGTCCCAGCTGCAGCCAGCACAATCAATTAACTTTTTGGGTTTGTAATTGATTCAGTGACTATGTTAGTAACTTTACCAACAGATAAAGTTGATGATATTTTGGTAACCTGTAAAAATCTCATTCACAAACCTTATCCTTCCATCCGAGAAGTAGCGAAAACCATTGGGAAACTAGTAGCAGCATTTCCTGCAGTAGAATTTGGTCCATTACATTATCAAAATCTTCAAAGGGACAAAATAAGAGCTCTCAAAGAGAAAGCAGGCCACTTTGATAGGCCTATGCAATTAACAAAAGAAGCTGTGTTGGAATTACAATGGTGGGTTGAAAATGTCCCACAAGCTGCTAAAAACATTCTGATTAAACAGCCTGAAATGGTTTTACAAACAGATGCTAGTGCTCTCGGATGGGGGGCAACAGATTCATCCTCCATTTGTGGAGGTAGATGGAAAGTTCAAGAAGAAATGTTTCTTCAAACTTATGGTATTAACTATTTAGAGTTATTGGGTGCTTTTCTATGGATTAAAAGCATATTGTTCTTCAAAAAAGGGTCTACATGTATTAATACAGTTAGACAATAAAACGGCGGTTGCATATATTAATCACATGGGGGGAGTTAGATCAGTATCATGTGATTGTCTGGTCAAAGAAATATGGCAATGGTGTATTGACCACCAAATTTGGATTTCAGCAAATTACATTCCAGGTAAAGACAATGTGGTGGCAGATAAAAGATCAAGGATATTTAAAGATAACACAGAATGGATGCTTAATCCATCAATATTTAAGAATATTGTAACCCAATTTGGTTTACCAGAAATTGATCTGTTTGCATCAAGGCTTAATCATCAATTGCCTAAATATGTGTCTTGGGAACACGATCCAGATGCAGTAGCAGTAGATGCCTTTTTCATTAAATTGGGGGGAATATGTTCTTTTATGCTTTTCCACCATTTGTTTTGATTCAGAAATGTCTGAAGAAAATAGAACAAGATTCTGCCACAGGATTGTTGGTAGTTCCAAATTGGCCAACACAACCTTGGTTCCCGTTAATGCTGAATATGATTAAAGAACCATATATGTCAATTCCTAACTGTAGTGATATTTTGATTAATCCAGTAACTAAAGAAATGTATCCATTATATGCATATATGAATTTATTAATCTGCAGGTTTTGACCAGACCACTACAGGAGCTGGGATTGTCGGACAAAACTATGGAAGTTATAGTCGCATCATGGCGAGATAGCACACAAAAACAATATATGACACATATAAAGAAGTGGGAAGAATTTTGCACACAGTCAAATATTTCTTATGATACTGTGAATATTGCAAATGTTTTGGAGTTCCTTGCCAAATTGCATTTTGAGCAACATTTAAGTTACAGTGCTATTAACACTGCACACAGTGCCTTATCATCTTATTTAGGACTAATGTCTGACCAGAAATCAATTGGATCACATCCATTAATATCTAGATTCATGAAAGGAATCTTTAACATCAATCCACCCAAACCAAGATATACAGAGATTTGGGATGTGAGCATTGTACTTACCTCCAATTGAAGGATTGTCATTGGAAAGATTAACATTGAAATTAATAATGTTAATGTCATTGGTCTCAGCTCAAAGAGTGCAAACTTTACAAATGTTGCGCTTAGACTGTATGCATGTGACTACAGATAACATTGTGTTTTATGTTTACGATCTGATCAAACAAAGCAGACCAGGGAGATCTGGAGCTAAGGTAACCTTTCAAGCTTATCCTATTGATCCTACTTTGTGTGTGGTTAAACATTTGAATCAATATGTTAAAGTTACTGAAACTCTTCGAGGAAATGAAAAAACGTTAATGATTACGCATAAAAAGCCACACACAAAAGCTTCAGTTCAAACTATCTCAAAATGGTTGAAACAGGTGTTGCTTTTAGCAGGAGTAGACACTGATGTGTTCAAATCTCACTCCACCAGGGCTGCAGCTACGTCCGCGGCGAAGGTGCGGGACGTACCACTCGAGCATATTTTAAAAATCGCAGGGTGGAGTAAAGAAGAAACTTTTTCAAAGTTCTACAATAAACCTGTTCACACTATGACAAGCTTTGGCCACGCGGTGTTGGGATCAATATAATCACCTGCTTTGTATACTATTGATTACTATAACCAGTTATGTAGTCACTATATATCGTTTATCACTTTGTAATCATTCCCTCAGATATAAGGAGGGTTATTATATGTTCTTTAAATCATTAAAAAAGTTAATTATGAAAAGAACTAATATTAGTCTGGTTTCTCATGTATGTATTTACTTAGCCGGACTGTCGTACTAATTAAATATTACGACATAAAAAACACAGAAAGCTTTAAAATCTTCACGTAGTCACTCACGTGACTCCGAAGTAAAATAGTAAGATTAAACGAGAACTTACCAGTTCGAAGTTTGATCGTTATTTTATGAGGAGTTACGATGAGGGATTACGTGCCCTCCACTCCCACCCTCATAAAATAAATGATCAATCTGGTAGTTCTAAGTCTTTTATGAGCTTTACTATGTTACTTCGGCTATTTGGTGTTCTGTGTTTTTCATGCCGCTGCTTTGAAGTATGCCGTTTGCCAGCGTGAGGCGGGTTCTTCACGTAATCCCTCATCATAACTCCTCATAAAATAACGATCAAACTTCGAACTGGTAAGTTCTCGTTTAATCTTACTATTCTAGTGAGTTAAGTGTATTATGGTGTTAGTCTGGTACAGTGTGAAGTAGTGTGTTATATAGATTGATATTGTGTGTTGTGCGGTATTATAATGTGCCATATGTATCACATCGAGTTAAGGTGTACTATATAGTTTATAGCACGATAAGTATAAAATACTATATAAATCGAAAAAGGAAATTATGACACAAAACTAACACATTTTATTATGCACTATAATACCATAATACAGTATCATAATACCATAATACAGTATCACATTAAAAATATAATCATATATAAAATAATATAACACCATAACACAGCATCACACTGTACCACTATAATCCAATCCATTATCACTATAAAATAGTATAACCCATTTTATAATACACTATAACACACTATAACGCACAGCACACACACCAAAATAGTCAATACACAACAACACACTTTAACATTATAACATACCTTATACAGACCTCCCAACTATCCCGCTTTTGGCGGGATATTCCCGCTTTTTAGGTTCCCTTCCCGCCATTCCGATTTGTAACCTAATTATCCCGCTAAATTGTTCCTCCCGTGGTGAACGCCGGCGCCATGTGTCCCCGGTTTGCCGGCCCGCGCGATCAGCGGCACTTTCCCGGGCCCCAGTGGCCGCGCGTGCGCAGTGGGGGAGGGTTGCCGGGCCCCAGTGGCCGCGCGTGCGCAGTGGGGGAGGGTTGCCGGGCCCCAGTGGCCGCGCGTGCGCAGTGGGGGAGGGTTGCCGGGCCCCAGTGGCCGCGCGTGCGCGCAGTGGGTGAGGGTTGCCGGGCCCCAGTGGCCGCGCGTGCGCGCAGTGGGTGAGGGTTGCCGGGCCCCAGTGGCCGCGCGTGCGCGCAGTGGGTGAGGGTTGCCGGGCCTGGCGCCATTTCGAGCCACGCCACGCCCGGCCCAGAGCCCGGGCGGCGCCGGCCCGCGCGATCAGCGGCACTTTCTTGCCGCCAGCCGGCCGCTCGCGGCAGCCCCATCACCGGGCCTCCCCCCCCCCCCCCCACCCAGTGCGCAGGCGCAGACCCGCCGGCAACCTTGCCAAGTGCGCATGTGCCGCACCCGCCCGCCGGCAGCCCGCTGATCTGCACCAGTGCGCAGGCGCAAGCCGCCGGCAACAACCCCAAGTGAGAGAAATGAAGGTGAGTCTAGTGCCAAGTTTATCAAAGTTTAACAAAGAATTATAAATGTTTCAGCATACATGTACCTTTTTCACATTTTGGCATTTAAAATACTTCTTCACAATTTAGAATTTGTGACATGGGACCCCGAATAGGGCGCCGCGACATATTATGAATTTTCATTTAAAAATATGAATTTTGAGGGGAAATATTATGAATTTTGACAATCAAATGTTGGGAGGTCTGCTTATAACACATGCTAACACATTCTAATACACACCATAATACGCTATTACAATATAATATACACCACAATACAACGTCAGAAACGCATTATAATACACACACAATATAATGTTGAACAATATAAAACAATACAAAACACTTTCACACAGTGATACACTATCATACACCAGTACACTATAATACGCTATAACATACTATGAGATACTATAACACACCATTGTACACAAAAGCAATATAATATTCAATAACAATATAATGCACATACTATAGTAATATACTATACTATCCCATACATTGTACACTATATATTATAATCATTTCACTATACTAAAATATACGTAATTACAGGAACATAGTATCACATTATAACACTTATGATACACGCTATAATACACCATAACACACCATAATACACCACAATACAACACAACACAATATACACTGTAACAGATTCATATCACTATATTAGAATAACACACACTAACAATGTTCTGTTTTATGGTTTCATCGCATAGTGTTGTAACAAATTCTAGTATGTTATGTTATATATACTATATAGAGAGGCCCACAGGAGCCGTTGGAAGAGAAGGAGGGGGAGGAGCGACACCCGACCGGTAAGGTTAAAAATCAAGCGCGGGGCTTGTTTTTTCAGAGGCCCACAGGAGCCATTGGAAGAGAAGGAGGGGGAGGAGCGACACCCGACCGGTAAGGTTAAAAATCAAGCGCAGGGCTTGTTTTTTCAGAGGCCCACAGGAGCCGTTGGAAGAGAAGGAGGGGGAGGAGCGACACCCCCGACCGGTAAGGTTAAAAATCAAGCACGGGGCTTGTTTTTTCAGAGGCCCACAGGAGCCGTTGGAAGAGAAGGAGGGGGAGGAGCGACACCCGACCGGTAAGGTTAAAAATCAAGCACGGGGCTTGTTTTTCAGAGGCCCACAAGAGCCGTTGGAAGAGAAGGAGGGGGAGGAGCGACATCCGACCGGTAAGGTTAAAAATCAAGCACGGGGCTTGTTTTTTCAGAGGCCCACAGGAGCCGTTGGAAGAGAAGGAGGGGGAGGAGCGACACCCGACCGGTAAGGTTAAAAATCAAGCGCGGGGCTTGTTTTTTCAGAGGCCCACAGGAGCCGTTGGAAGAGAAGGAGGGGGAGGAGCGACACCCGACCGGTAAGGTTAATAATCAAGCGCGGGGCTTGTTTTTACCTAAATCCATAACGTTCCATTTGGAGAAGTGGGTTTTTTTGAGGAAGCCGCTGATTGGCAGTCAGATTCCAGCAGTTTGTTGTGTACTTTGTATTGTGTTGATATTGTATCCTGTGTAAGGGGGGAGTATGAAGGCAAGGGCAGTGTACTGTTCTGGATGTCAGATGTGGGAGGTCAGGTAATCTGATAGCCCTCCAGACATCCACATCTGCGCCAGGTGTGTTGAGATGGGGCTCCTAAAGGACTGTGTTAGGAACCTGGAGCAGCAGCTCGATGACCTCCGTCTGGTCAGGGAGAGTGAGGAGGTAATAGAGAGGAGCTACAGGGAGGTAGTCACTCCCAGACCACAGGAAGCAGACAAGTGGGTCACAGTTAGGAAGGGCAAGGGGCAGAGGCAGGGGCTAGAGAGTACCTCTGTGACCGTACACCTGGAAAATAGGTACTCGGGTTTGAGTACGATTGGAGGGGACAGCCTAGCTGGGGGCAGCAACAGCGGCCGGGCCTCCGGCACAGAGACCGGCCCTGATGCTCAGAAGGGTAGCAAAAAGAGGAGGGCAATTGTAATAGGGGACTCTATAGTTAGGGGGTCGGATAGGCGATTCTGTGGACGCAGTCGGGAGACCCGGATGGTAGTTTGCCTCCCTGGTGCCAGGGTCTCGCATGTGTCAGAACGTGTCCAAAAGATTCTGATAAGGGAGGGAGAGGAGCCTGATGTTGTGGTACACATAGGTACCAACCCTAAAGTGACGAGGTCCTGAAGGGAGAATTTAGGGAGTTGGGGGGGAAAGTTAAGGAGAAGGACCAAAAGGGTAACGATTTCAGGATTACTGCCTGTGCCGCATGACAGTGAGAGTAGGAATGAAATGAGGTGGAGGATAAATGCGTGGCTGAGGGACTGGTGCAGTGGGCAGGGATTCAAGTTTCTTGATCACTGGGACCTCTTTTGGGGAAGGCATGAAAGGACGGGTTGCACTTGAACCCGAGGGGGACCAATATCCTGGCAGGGAGATTTGCAAAGGCTACTGGGGAGACTTTAAACTAGAAAGGCTGGGGGGAGGGACTCGGGTAGAGGGTGCTAGGGGTCAGGGTGTGGGGCAAGAGGCAGAGAAGGGAAGCACTCGGACCCAAAATGTAGGCGAGAAAGATGAAAAAGATAATAGACAGAGAATAAGGGATGGTGGGTTTCTAAAATGTGTATATTTTAATGCTAGGAGCATTGTAAGTAAGGTGGATGAACTTAGAGCCTGGATTGACACCTGGAAATATGACGTTGTGGCAATCAGTGAAACATGGTTGCAGGAGGGCTGTGATTGGAAACTAAATATTCCAGGATTTCGTTGCTTCAGGTGTGATAGAATTGGGGGCCAGAGGGGGAGGTGTTGCATTGCCTGTCAGAGAAGATATAACAGCAGTGCTTTGGCAGGATAGATTAGAGGGCTCGTCTAGGGAGGCTATTTGGGTGGAACTGAGAAGTGGGAACGGTTGTAGCAACACTTTTAGGGGTGTATTATAGACCGCCAAATGGGGAGCGAGAATTGGAAGAGCAAATATGTAAGGAGATAGCAGATATTAGTAGTAAGCACAAGGTAGTGATTGTGGGAGATTTCAATTTTCCAAAAATAGGACTGGGAAACACATTCTGTAAATGGGCTGGATGGTTTGGAGTTTGTAAAATGTGTGCAGGATAGTTTTTTGCAGCAGTACATAGAGGTATCGACCAGAGAAGGGGCAGTGCTGGACCTCCTGTTAGGAAATGAGGCAGGTCAGGTGACGGAGGTATGCGTTGGTGAGCACTTCGGGACCAGTGATCACAATACCATTAGTTTCAATATAATTATGGAGAGAGTCAGAACTGGACCTAGGGTGGGGATTTTTGATTGGAGAAAGGCTAACTTTGAGGGAATGCGTACGGATTTTAAAGGAGTGAATTGGGACACTTTGTTTCATGGGAAGGATGTAGAAGAGAAATGGAGGACATTTAAAGGGGAAATTGTAAGAGTACAGAATCTTTATGTCCCTGTTAGGTTGAAAGGAAATAGTAAAAATTGGAAAGAGACATGGTTTTCAAGGGAAATAGGACACTTGTTTTGAAAAAAGAGAGATATCTACAATAATTATAGGAGGCATGGAGTAAATGAGGTGCTAGAGGAGTATAAAGAATGTAAAAAGAATCTTAAGAAATAAATTAGGAAGGCTAAAAGAAGATATGAGGTTGCTTTGGCAAGAAAGGTGAAAGTAAATCCAAAGGGTTTCTACAGCTATATTAATAGCAAAAGGATAACGAGGGATAAAATTGGACCATTAGAGAACCAGAATGGAAAGCTATCTGCAGAGCCAAAAGAGATGGGGGAGATATTGAACAATTTCTTTTCTTCGGTATTCACCAAGGAGAAGGATATTGAGTTAAGGGGAAAAAGTAGAGTAGGTATAGAAACTATGAGATTCAAAGAGGAGGAAGTACTGACACTTTTGAAAAATATAAAAGTGGATAAGTCTCCAGGTCCTGACAGGATATTCCCTGGGACATTGAGGGAAGTTAGTGTAGAAATAGCAGGAGCTATGACAGAAATATTTCAAATGTCATTAGAAACGGGAATAGTGCCGGAGGACTGGCGTACTGCGCATGTTGTTCCATTGTTTAAAAAGGGTTCAAAGAATAAACCTAGCAATTATAGACCTATTAGTTTGACGTCAGTGGTGGGCAAATTAATGGAAAGGATACTTAGAGATAATATATATAAGCATCTGGATAAACAGGGTCTGATCAGGAACAGTCAACATGGATTTGTGCCTGGAAGGTCATGTTTGACAAACCTTCTTGAATTTTTTGAAGCGGTAACTAGGGAAATTGATGAGGGTAAAGCAGTGGATGTTGTCTATATGGATTTCAGTAAGGCCTTTGACAAGGTTCCCCATGGAAAGTTGGTTAAGAAGGTTCAATCTTTGGGTGTTAATGGCGGAGTAGCAAGATGGATTCAACAGTGGCTGAATGGGAGATGTCAGAGAGTAATGGTGGATGGCTGTTTGTCAGGTTGGAAGCCGGTGACCAGTGGGGTGCCTCAGGGATCTGTGTTGGGTCCACTGTTGTTTGTCCATGTACATCAATGATCTGGATGATGGGGTGGAAAATTGGATAAGTAAGTATGCAGATGATACTAAGATAGGTGGTGTTGTGGATAATGAAGTAGATTTTCAAAGTCTACAGAGAGATTTGGGCCATTTGGAAAAGTGGGCTGAAAGATGGCAGATGGAGTTTAATGCTGTTAAGTGTGAAGTGCTACATCTTGGCAGGACAAACCAAAATAGGACGTACATGGTAAATGGTAGGGAATTGAGGAATGCTGTGGAACAGAGGGATCTAGGAATAACTGTGCATAGTTCCCTGAAGGTGGAATCGCATGTTGATAGGGTGGTAAAGAAAGCCTTTGGTGTGCTGGCCTTTATAAATCAGAGCATTGAATATAGGAGTAGGAAAGTAATGTTGAAATTGTACAAAGCATTGGTAAGACCAATTCTGGAGTATGGTGTACAATTTTGGTCGCCTAATTATAGGAAGGATGTCAACAAAATAGAGAGAGTACAGAGGAGATTTACTAGAATGTTGCCAGGGTTCCAGCAACTATGTTACGGAGAACGGTTGAACAAGTTAGGTCTTTATTCTTTGGAGCGCAGAAGGTTAAGGGGGGACTTGATTGAGGTCTTTAAAATGATGAAAGGGATAGACAGAGTTGACGTGGATAAGTTTTTCCCACTGAAGGAAGGGAAGATTCAAACAAGAGGGCATGACATGAGAATTAAGTGACAGAAGTTTAGGGGTAACGTGAGGGGGAACTTCTTTACTCAGAGGGTGGTGGCTGTGTGGAATGAGCTTCCAGCAAAAGTGGTGGAGGCAGGATCGATTTTAACATTTAAAAGTAAAGTGTATAGGTATATGGACGTGAAGGGAATGGAGGGGTATGGTCTGAGTGCAGGTAGATGGGACTAGGGGAAAACAAATGGTCGGCACGGACTGGAAGGGCCGAGAGGGCCTGTTTCCGTGCTGTAATTGTTATATGGTTATATGGTTATAATGTTTTGTGTGATCGTGTTAGAGTGTATATATTTATTATATCGTATTAAGGTGTTATAATGTATTACATTATGTTATATAATATTGTATTAGAGTGTGTTGTATTGTGGTTGTGTTATAGTGTATTGTAGCGTGTGATAGTATTATAATGTTATAGTGTGTTTTACTGTGCAGTGCACTATAATGTTGAATTATTTTGCGTTGTGTGTTATATTGCATTATATAATAATATAGTTACATACTTGAATTTGTGAACGAACTCCCCATCCCAGTTCAGCATACGCCTAGCCGGAAGTTCATACTTTCACAAAAAGAGAGAACAACAGGCCATGCTGAACTGTTGAGATTAAACAATAAAGGGGTAATTGAGAAGACAATCAGAGAATCTCAAGAATTCGTATCTAATATATTTACAAAAAACAAAAAAGATGGCGGTTGCCGCATCATTATAGATTTGACCAAACTAAATACTTCCATTCAGTATGCCCATTTCAAAATGGACATGTTTGTCACAGCCACACAGCTGATTTCTGATAGGTACTACATGGCTTGCATCGATCTTAATGATATATAGCCATAGATGCGTACTATTCAGTACCAATACACAAGGATCATCGTAAATACCTGAAATTTGTCTGGATGGGACAGCTATGGCAGTATAAGGCCTTACCCAATGGGTTGTCATCAGCACCCAGGCTGTTTACTAAATTATTAAAACCAGCTTTAGCATACTTAAGGGAACATAACCATATCGTCATGGCTTACCTTGATATTCTCATTGTAGGTGAGAATTTGGAAATGGCTACATTGGCAGTATCAGCCACAAAACATCTTTTTCAAAAGCTGGGATTTATCATACATCCAGATAAATCACAATTGGAACCCTCCACTGCAATGGATTATTTGGGCTTCACTATTGACTCTGTTCAAATGTCTATCACCTTGCCACTACACAAAGTAACAGACTTGATGGTAGCATGCAAAAGCCTCACTGGCATCAGGGAACCATCTATTCGGCAAGTAGCCAGAGTGATTGGGAAATTAGTGGCTGCGTTCCCAGCAGCACAATTTGGACCTCTCCATTATCAAAATCTGCAAAGAGCAAAAATTTCAGCTCTCAAAAATCATGCAGGCCATTTCGATAGGCCTATGAAACTACCAGGAAAAGCAAAATCAGAATTATAATGGTGGATAGAAAATACTCAGCATTGTTCTAACCCCATCACTATCATGAACCCCTCGGTTACATTACAAACTGATGCCAGTGCTAAAGGTTGGGGAGCAACTAATACCATCACAAGTTGTGGTGGCAGATGGAGTGCACAAGAATTAACCCTGTTTAAAGCAGTAGGGATTAATTATTTAGAAATGCTGGGAGCATTTCATGGACTGAGGGCCTACTGCTCAGATATGCACCAGTTGCATGTACGGTTACAAATTGATAATACCACAGTGGTGGCCTATATTAATCATATGGGAGGAATAAAGTCAATATCATGTGATGAATTGGCTAATAATATCTGGCACTGGTGTCTGGAAAGAGAGATTTGGATCTCAGCTACTTACCTTCCAGGTAAGCTAAATACCGTGGCAGACACCAGATCACGTAAATTCAACGACAACATTGAATGGATGTTGGATCGGAAAGTGTTTACAGATATTATAGAACGGTATGGGACACCAGATATCGACCTTTTTGCATCCAGACTTAATCACCAACTCCCAACATATGTTGCTTGGGAACCAGACCCAGGGGCAGCAGCGATGGACACTTTCTCGCTGCATTGGGGGGATTTGTTTTGCTATGTATTTCCCTCCTTCTGCCTCATCAGTCGGGTCTTACAAAAAATTAAACAAGACTCCGCAACGGGTATTTTGATTGTTCCCGACTGGCCTACCCAACCATGGTTCCCAGCAGTACAAAAGATGGCCTCAGAACCCTGCATCCGGATCAACAAACGGCCGAGTTTGTTGGTACACCCCGTGACAGGGGAAAGTCATCCGTGCCATGACCGCATGAACTTGTTGATTTGCAGATTCTGAACAGGCCATTCCTGGGATACGGACTCTCCGATAGGACGATCAATGCCATCTCAGCGTCGTGCAGGGAGTCCACGAGGAAACAGTACCTGACATATGTTAGGAAATGGGAAGAGTTCTGCACCAGGACGAACACTACATATGACTCAGCCACCATCACTGAAGTGCTGGAGTTTCTGGCCACCCTTCATTTCACTGAAGGATTGAGTTACAGTGCCATTAATTGTGCAAGAAGTGCCCTTTCTAATTATCTGGCCAGAGGGAGTGATCACCTGGCTATAGGATCACACCCACTAGTATCTAAACTAATGAGGGGTATATTTAACTCCAATCCCCCCAGGCCCAGATACACCCATACATGGGACATAGGCATAGTATTAACTATGTTACGAGGATGGACACCCATATCGGGGCTCACTCTGGACAAACTAACATACAAGATGGTAATGATAATGGCACTTGTAAAGCAGAAGAAGCACCGTCAATGAATACTTCTCGTATGAAAATAAGCTAAGCCAGAAAGCTGCGATGCAATTTACCGTCGCATCGTGGGGAACAAAGAAAAAACAAAAAGCCGATATGTATCGCAAACAGTGGCTGCAGAAGCACTGTGCGGCTGGACAATGAGAGGGTGGCGTCACCGAGAATGCGTGAAGTCCACACTGACTGGTGGAGAAATGAAGCAGGAAACCAGACTGAGCAGTGATGTCCTCAGCTCATCTGTGCTGGCTGCAGCTCTCTGGGACAGAGGAGACATTTCTGTACAAAGGAGAAAAGAAATGTTCCTGACTCATACAATTTTACAATTTATACTTTCCACTAAATATTTTGTTGCAAAAAAAAAAAAAAAAAGCAGTCTGAAGAAGGGTCTCGACCCGAAACGTCGCCTATCTCCTTCGCTCCTTAGATGCTGCTGCACCCGCTGAGTTTCTCCAGCTTTTTGTGTACCCTATAACACAATATAATATAGTATAACGCACTATAAAGCATTACACGTTACACTATTACACACGGACACACTACGTCAAACTATAATACCATACAGTGCTGTATAGTACAATATAACAAACTATAACACTTTAATAATACCACAAATTATAGCATTATAATACTATAACACTATAACATTATAACACTATAACAATATATAACACACTATAACACTATAACATTAATAATAGTCTAATACACTACAACACACTATAACATTATAAAATTGTATATAACACAATAAAGCAGTATTTACATTATTAAATACACAGTATAACACACTATATCACTAAATCACACTACATCAAATTATAATATTATTACACATTATAATAATATTTTAATTTAATCCTATATTCACTATAACACATTATAACACTTAAAAACACACTGTAATACGCAAGAATATATTTTAACATTATAACACACCAACGCGCAAAACACTAACACTGTTGTCATGTTTTATAGTTTCATCGTATTATAGTCTTATAGTGTTATAACAAATTCTAGTATGTTATGTTATAATGTTATGCATGATAACGTGTTAGAGTGTATATATGTATTATATCGTATTAAGGTGTTATAATGTATTTAATTACGGTATATAGTATTGTATAAGAGTGTGTTGTATTGTGGTTGTGTTATAGTGTATTGTAGGGTGTGATAGTATTATAATGTTATAGTGTGTTTTACTGTGTAGTGTACTATAATGTGGTATTATATTGCATTATAGTATTATAGTGTTAGTCTGGTATAGTGTATTTTAGTGTGACGTGGTGTATTACAGTGTCTATAAGTGTAATATGGTGTATTGTGTTTAGAAGGCATTATTGTTCGCTGATATATATTGTATTATATACATTTCATTAGACAGTAAGATATAGTGTGTTCCAGTGCATTATAGTGTTATTTTGCATTATATAGTATATATTGCGTTAGTCATAGTTTTAGTATTATAGTGTGTATAATATCGTATAATGTATTATAGTGTAATAGTGGATTATCGTGTTTATAGTGTGTTTATATTGTGTTATAGGTATCATAGTTTTATATATATATATATATATATATATATATATATATATATATATATATATATATATATATATATATTTGTGTTATAGTTGTAGTATTATGTTGTTATATTGTAATGTGTTATAATATAATTTAGTATTATGTTATCGCCTTATGTATTATGTATTATATAAACTGTTATATAAATCATTGTGTTATAGTTGTAGTATTATAGTGTAGTAATGTAGTAAATAATTTAGTAATGGCGTGTTATCGTATTATGTATCATAGTATAAGTGTGTTATCGTATATTGTATTATAATGTTATAATGTTATTGTATGTGTGGAACAGTTTATTATAGTGTATATTTTTTATGTAGCTCAATCACTATATCTCTCTTTCGATCTATCTCTATATCTTTATCTCTATCCCGCTATATCATCTCCAGCTCCATCTCGAGCTCTTGCTCCATTTCCAGCTCCATCTCGACAACTCCCGCTCCATCTGTAGCTCTCTCTCCAGCTCCATCTCCACCTCCAGCTCTAGCTCCAGCTTCTACTCCATTATCACTCTTTCTCTAGCCCTATTTATCAAAATCTTTACCTCCACCTCTCTCTCTTTTATCTCTATCTGTATCTCTATCACTATCTCTAGCTCAAGCTCTCGCTTTCTCTCTATCTTCATTACCGCCATCTCGAGGAGCTCGAGCTCTACCTCGAGTATCTCTATCTCGACTTCTTTCTCAAGCTCTATCCCTATTTCGAGCTCTCTCTATCTCGAGCTTTATCTGGAAACTCTAGCTCGAGAATCTCGAACTCAATCTCTATCGCAAGCTCTATTTCTGTCGAGCTCAATATTTATCTCGCGTAATTATCTCGCGCTTTATATCCTCTCTGTATCACGTGCTCTATTATTTCGAGCTCTTATTTCGAGCTCTTTCGAGCTCGATTTCCATCAAGTATCTCTATCTCGATCTGTCTCTTTCTCTATTTCTATCTAGAGCTCAATCCCTCACGAGCTCCATCTATCTCTACTTAGGCCGAGCTCACTCCTCCAGCTCCATCTATCTCTAGTATCTCCATCTCGAATATCTCTATCTCGAGTATCTCTAACTCCAGCTCTCTCTCGATCCCCATCTCTATCTCGAGCTTATATACCTTCACACACATCACACATAATATAGCATACTAAATATATAATATAACAACTAAATACACTATAATAGTCACAATCACACTACACAATAGCACATTACAATACACACATCACACATCACACTTAATAAAGCATACTAAGTACATTATAATACACCAGCACAAACACACTACACTACAATACCCAATAACACAATAACACTATCTTGCATTTAACAGACTATCACACAATAACAGACTACATCACATTATATTATAATCTGTGTAATACACTATCACACAATACACTATAACATCCTATATATAACACTATAACCTAATAAACTAACGTCTAGCACTAAAACTATAATAATATAACACGCGATATCACAAGATAATAACACTATCATAACAGTGTAGCACTATGAAACAATACCCAAACAGTATCAAACAGTATAACATACATTATAAAACACCAGTACACTATAAAACATGATAACACGTTATAATACATTAGAATCCCATGATACACTATAACACACTATAACGCACATAATACACAATATAACACATCTAATACACATTATCACAGTTTCACAATAACACACTGTAATACACAATAATACATTATAACACAAAACTATACACACTATAACATGCATCAATGCACTCTAATACACTAAGATACATAATAATGCATTACAACACATAACTATCACATTGCAATACACATTATAATACATTATAACACTACAATGCACTATAGCACAGAATAACACGTTCTAACGCATTGCAAGATGCTATAACGCACTACAATACATGAGACCACTAATATACACTCTAACGCAATATAACACATTTTAACATCTTATAACACACTATGACACTTAACACACTACATCACACCATAACACCCTAAAACAATATAAAATATACACACTTTAACACTTTCATATTGTAACACCCTGTAATGCACTATAACAATATAATACGTTAAGGCACACTTATGTTTATTATACTATACTATCTTAAACACTGTAACTCCCTATGCTAAAATACACTATAATATGCTATAATACACTATAACACGCTATAATACACAACAACAATACAACACAACATATTATGATATACTGTAACACAATATCATTATAATTAGAAAAACACACACAAATAACAATAATACACTATCTAGATAGTATTCTATACTATTTTATAGTGTGTTACGTTGTCTTATAGTTTTATAGTGTTACAGCAGATTCTAGTGAGTTAGTCTGGTATAGTGTGTTATAGTAGTTTGTTATTGTGTGTTGTGCGGTATTATAATGTGCCACATGTATCACATCGTGTTAAAGTGTATTATATAGTTTATAGCATTATACACTACTATAAAATACTATATAAAACGAAGTGTATTTTGACAGAAAAATATACTCTATAATACCCTAACAGACATTAATACACTATAAATCAGTATCACATTGAAAATATATCATATATAAAATAATATAACACTATAACCAGTATCACACTGTACCACTATAATCCAATCCATTATAACTATAAAATACTATAACCCACTTTGTAATACACTATAACACACTATAACACAGCAAAATAGTCAATGCACAACAACTCACTTTAACATTAAAACATACCATATAAAACATGCTAACATTCTAATACACACCATAATACTATAATACGCTATTACAATATAATATAACACACATTACAATATAATATACACCACAATACACCATCACAATACACACTCACACATATAACAGAACAATATAAAACAATACAAAACACAGTGTAACAATATAATACACTTTAACACTTTCAGACACCCTGTAATACACCATAACAATATAATGCACAGGCACAATTTAATACACAATTATGTTTATTATACTATACTATCCCATACATTGTACACTATATACCGAACACATAGAGTTCAACAGAATCAAAAGTTTCCCACTGTGAGGAAGGCACCACTTCAGTCATCTTCTATCACAGTATCACACCAAAATAGTCTAATACATATGAACATACTAACATTATAAACGATACAGTACATGATAACACAAAATAACACATTCTAATATACCAATAGATCGAAAGAGATACTATAAAATATTATTGTTCACTCTCGCAATTTGACAAACAAAACACAAAATATTAAAACACACTGTAACACATTATGACACGATATATCACTATAATGGAATAACACACGATTGCACACTACAATACACTAAAATATACAATAACACACTATTGTAAATGATAACACACTAACACTGTTGTCATGTTTTATAGTTTCATCGTGTTATAGTCTTATAGTGTAATAACAAAATCTAGTATGTTATGTTATAATGTTATGTGTGATATTGTGTTAGAGTGTATATATGTATTATCGTATTAAGGTGTTATAATGTATTAAATTATGGTATATAATATTGTATTAATGTGTGTGTTGTATTGTGGTTGTGTTATAGTGTATTGTAGCGTGTGATAGTATTAGAATGTTTTAGTGTGTTTTACTGTGTAGTGTACTATAATGTGGTATTATATTGCATTATAGTATTATAGTGTTAGTCTGGTATAGTGTACTTTAGCGTGACGTAGTGTATTACAGTGTCCATAAGTGTAATATAGTGTATTGTGTTTAGAAGGCGTTATTGTTCTCATATATATATTGTATTATATACATTTCATTTGACAATGAGATATAGTGTGATATAGTATGTTCCAGTGCATTATAGTGTTATTTTGCATTATATAGTATATATTGTGTTAGTCATAATTTTAGTATTATAGTGTGTATAACATTGTATAATTTATAATAGTGTAATAGTGGATTATCGTGTTTATAGTGTGTTATATTGTGTTATAGGTATCATAATGTTATATATATATATATCTTTGTGTTATAGTTGTATTATAGTGTTATATTGTAATGTGTTATAATATAATTTAGTATTAATGTGTTATCGTCTTATGTATTATAGTATTATGTATTATATAAAATGTTATATATATCATTGTGTTATAGTTGTAGTATTATAGTGTTATAATATAATTTAGTATTGGTGTGTTATCATATTATGTATTATAGTATAAGTGTGTTATCGTATATTGTATTATAATGTTATACCATTAGTGTATAATAATATATATTATAAATGTTATAAGGTGATATAGTGTTATAATATTATTGTATGTGTGTAACAGTTTATAATAGTGTATATTTTTTATGTAGCTCAATCACTATATCTCTCTTTCGATCTATCTCTATATCTTTATCTCTATCCCGCTATATCATCTCCAGCTCCATCTCGAGCTCCTTCTCCAGCTCCATCTCGACAACTCCCGCTCCATCTGTAGCTCTCTCCAGCTCCATCTCCACCTCCAGCTCTAGCTCCAGCTTCTACTCCATTCTCTTTCTCTAGCCCTATTTATCAAAATCTTTACCTCTCCACCTCTCTCTTTTATCGCTATCTGTATCTGTATGTGTATCTCTATCACTATCTCTAGCTCAAGCTCTCGCTTTCGCTCTCTATCTTCATTACCGCCATCTCGGGGAGCTCGAGCTCTACCTCGAGTATCTCTATCTAGACTACTTTCTCAAGCTCTATCCCTATTTCGAGCTCTCTCTCTCTCTCGAGCTTTATCTGGAAACTCCAGCTCGAGAATCTCGAACTCTATCTCTATCGCAAGCTCTATTTTTCTCGAGCTCAATATTTATCTCGAGTAATTATCTCGCGGTTTATATCCTCTCTGTATCACGAGTATTATTTCGAGTATCTATATCTTGAGCTCGATCTCCATCGTATCTCTATCTCGATCTCTCTCTTTCTCTATCTCTATCTAGAGCTCAATCCCTCACGAGCTCCATCTATCTCTGCTTAGGCCGAGCTCACTCCTCGAGCTCCATCTATCTCTAGTATCTCCATCTCGAATATCTCTATCTCGAGTATCTCTAACTCCAGCTCTCTCTCGATCCCCATCTCTATCTCGAGCTTATATACCTTTGTCTCGATTATCTATATCTCGAGCATTATCTGAGCTCTATTTTCTCTCTCGAGCTCTATCTCTATCTCCATCTCAGGCGCTATATCGAGTATCTCTATTTCTCGAGCTATCTCTATCACTATCTCGAGCTCTTATACATCTGTATCTCGAGTATATCTGTCTCGAGCTCTATCTATCTCGAGCTCTATGTCTATCTCGAGCTCTCTCTACCTGAAGCTCTATCACTAGTATAATATAATAATAACACCCCATAACACAGTATAAATCTTCACCATCTCCAGGACTAGCTCAATCTCCAGCTCCAAATCCAGCAGCAATTCCAGCTCCTGTGGCATCTTCATCTCAAACTCTAGCTCCAACTCCAGCTATAGCTCAAACTCTAGCTCCAGCTATAGCTCCATCTCCATCTCCATCTCTATCTCCAGCTCCCTCCAGCTCGAGCTTTACCTCCATCTCCAGCTCCATCTCTCTATCTCCATTCACTAGCTCCAGCCCATCTCCAGCTCAGGCTTAATCTCCAGCGGCATATTCCAGCTCCAATTCCAGCTCGAGCCCATGATCCACCTCTATCTCAGCTCAGGTCCATCGCAGCTTCATCTCCAGCTGTTACCTCCATTCTCCATCTCCACCGGACATACTTCATCTCAGTCATCTCTA
>JAVHYY010000916.1:205000-222655 GCA_035221665.1 Okamejei kenojei | reverse complement strand
TGTTCTAAAAGAACATTAGGGAAGAGTATTGAAGAAAATAATTAAGGAGATTCTATATTTTAAAAAAGGTATAAGCACATGGTATGATTGTGGAGATTTCAATTTCCCAAAAATTAACAGAAACACAATTCTGTATATGGCTATGGTTTGAGTTTGTAAAAAAATGGGTGCAGGTAGTTTTTTGCAGCAGTACATAGGAGGTACCAAGACCAAAGAAGGGGCAAGTGCGTGACCTCCTTTAGCAAAGGCAGACAGTGACGAGGTATGCGTTGGGTGAGCACTTCGGAACCATTGATCACAATACCATTAGTTTTCAATATATTTATGAGCGAGTCAGAACAACTAAGTGTGAGAATTTTGATTGGATAAACTAACTTGAGGAATGCTTAGATTTTAAAGGAAGTGAATTTGGACACTTGTTTCATGGAAATGAAGTAGAAGAGAAATGAGGACAAATAAAGGAAATTGTAAGAGTACAGAATCATTATGTCCAGTTAGTGGAAAGAAATAGTAAAAAGGAAAGAAGCCAAGGATTCAAGGGAAATTAGACACTTGTATTCGAAAAAAGAGATATATCACAAAACTATAGGAGTCAAATGAGTAACAGAGTTGCTATAAGGAGTATAAAGAATGTAAACAATAATCTTAAGAAAGAAATTATGCATTCAAACCTAAGACATATTGAGTTCTTGTCAAAGAAATTAGAAAGAAAATCCAAAGGTTAGCTACAGCAATATTAATAGCAAAAGTATAACAGCGTATAAAATAGTACCAAATAGCGAACCAGAATGGACGCTTCTGCAACCAAAAGAGATTGGGGAAGATCTTGAACAATTTCTTTTCTTCTGTCTTCACCAGGAAAGGATATTTGCACTCTGTGAGGTAATGAAAAAAAGTAGAGTACTAAGGACAACTATGAAATTCAAAGAGGAGGAAGAACAGACTACATTGAAATAGAAGGTGGACTAAATCACCAGCTCCTGACAGATATTCCCAATGACATTGAGTAAGAGTATTGTAGAAATAGCAGAGCTATGGACAGTAAATATTTCAAATTTCAAAGAAACGTTAATAGTGGCCTAGTATTGTGCGTCCTTGCCATGTTGCAGATATTCCCAGTGTCCCGATTCGCCGTTTTTATCACCGGCGAAATAACCTTTTTAAACGTGTGTTCCGGCAGCCAAACAAGCTATAGCAACACCGCCGCGCCTTTGTTTCCTCCCTTGGTGAACTCCGGCGCCAATTTCCCCGGTTTGCCGTCCCTCTCTGATCAGCAGCACTATTGCCGGGCCCAGTGTCCAGCTGCCTTGCCAAATTGGGTAGGTGTTCCGGGCCCCCAGTGTCCCGCGCCTGCGCAGTTGGTGAGTTGCCCGTTCCCTAGTTGTGTGGGCCGCGCGTAGCCGCAGTGGGTATGGTTGCCGGTCCTGGCGCCATTTCGATCATCGGCACTTTCTTTGCCGCCAGCCGGCACCGCTCAGCGGCAGCCCCCACACAATTCACCGGCCTCCCCCACCACCCACCCAGTGCGCATGCGCAGACCCGCCGCAACCTTGCCAAGTGCGCATGTGCCCGAGCACCCGCTTCCCCGTCAGCCCCTGATCTTGCACCCTTGCGCAGGCGCAGACCCGCCGGCAACACCCCAAGTGAGTACTGAGAGAAATTGGCATTTCACCCCATTTGTTACGGACAAATGTTAGAACTGTTACTGTGAACTAAAATTTAGGTTGGCCACTTCTGAATGTTGTTTCCGATTGATTAAAAAGGGTTTCAAAGAAATAAACCTAGCCAATTATAGACCTCGATAGTTTGACCTTAGTGGAGGGCAAATTAATGGAACGGATCCTTACGATAATGCCCACGCGAGCCACTGGATAACCAGGGTCAGATCCGGAACATTCAACATGGATTTGGTGCCCAGGAAGGTCATGTATACAAACCTTCAAGAATTTTTGAAGCTGTAACTATGGCAATTGATGAGGTAAAGCATTGATGTTGTCTATAAGGATTTCAGTAAGGCCTTTGACAAGGTATCCCCCATGGAAGGTTGGTTCAGAAGGTTCAATCTTTTGGGTGTTAAAGGCGGAGTAGGAAAAAGATGGTATTCACAGTGGCTGAATGGAGATTCAGAGAGTAATGGTGGATGGCTGTTTGTCCATGTTGGAAGCCGTGACCAGTGGGTGCCTCAGGATCTGTGTTGGGTCCACTGTGTGTTGTCCAATGTACATCAATGATCTGGATGATGGGGTGGAAAATTGGATAGTAAGTATGGCAGATGATATTACTAAATAGGTGTATTGTGATAATGAAGTATATCCACAAATCCTACAGAGAGATTGGCCATTTGGAAAAGTGTGCTGAAGATCAGATAGAGATTAATGCTGATAAGTGTTGAAGTGCTACATCTTTGGCAGGACAAATCAAAATAGGACGTACATGGTACATGGTAGAATTGAGGAATGGCTGTGGAACAGAGGGATCTAGGAATAACTGTGCATAGTTCCCTGAAGGTGGAATCGCATGTAGATAAGGGTTGGTAAAGAAACCTTTGTTGGCTGGCCTTTATAAATCAGAGCTTTGGAATATAGGAGTAGGGAAGTAATGTTAAAAATTGTACACGGGCCATTGGTAAGAACCAATTCTGGAGTATGGTGTACAATTTTGGTCGCCTATTTTAGAAGGATGTCAACAAAATAAGAAGTACAGAGGAGATTATACTATAATGTTGCCAGGTTCCCAGCAACTATGTTACAGAGAAAGGTTGAACAAGTTAGTCTTTATTCTTTGAGAGCGCAGAAGTTAAGGGGGGGACTTGATTGAGTTCTTTAAAATGATGAAATGGATAGACAGAGTTGACGTGGAAAGCTTTCCATTGAGGGTAGGGAAGAATTCAAACAAGAGGGCATGACATGAGAATTAAGGGACAGAAGTTTAGGGGTAAACGTGAGGGGAACTTCTTTACTCAGAGGGTGGTGGCTGTGTGGAATGAGCTTCCGGCAGAGGTGGTGGAGGCAGGAGTCGATTTTAAATTTAACATTTAAAAGTAAAGGTATAGGTATAGGACGTGAAGGGAATGGGAGGGGGTATGTCTGAGTGCAGGTAGATGGACTAGGGAAAACAAATGGCCGCACGACTGGAAGGGCCGAGAGGCCTGTTTCCGTCTGTAAATTGTGATATGGGGTTTTTTTTTTTTTTTTATATGGTTATTCTTTGTGCTGCTGCAAGTAAGAAGTGTCATTTTACTAATCTGTGCCATGACAATAAAACTCTTGACCCTTGCCCTTAAATCCTATTTTTCCTTTCTCTCCAAACAAGGTGTCAGGAGCCGAAGGTTACTTAGATACTCTATAAGAGAAGTAGATGGGCGATTCTGGAAATGGAGCAACAGCAGAAACAGAAGATCGCTGATATTAGGGTAATGTGTCTTTCTGCCCCCCCACCCCAGGTGTGTGTGGTGTGTGTGGATGTGTGTGTATGTGTGTACATATATATATATGTGTGTTTTGTGGTGTATGTGTGTGTATATATTTGTGTGAGCATATGTGTATATATGTGTGTGTGTACATGTGTGTGTTTGTATATATATATATGTGTGTGTGAATATATGTGATGGATGTGTGTGTGTATATATGTGTGTGCATGTATATGTGTACAAGTGTGTGTATGTATTTATGTGTCGTGCGTGTATAAATATATGTATGTGTATATAGTGTTGGGGTACATGAATTTGTGTGTTTGTGTATATATGTAATTTGTGCATATAAAAATATGTGCTGTACATGTGTGTGTATATATATATATGTGTGTGCGTGTATATATTATGTGTGTACTTGGTGGTGCGTGTGTGTGTCTGCATATGCTGCATCAGCCTAAAAGTTGTAGTATCTATTTGATCTAAATGTTTGTGTACGCAGTGTGATTACATTAGTTCGAAACAGGGCGTACACGTGGAAGGTTGCATCTCCCATCGCTGTGTATTTTGGGCCATGTGAGTGGTTGGCCGTGTGAGTATGTTTTTAGTAACCACGCACAATACTCTTTATAAGGACCCCCCCTTTATGATACCATATTTGTTTATAGCGGCACGGTTGGCGCAGGTGGTAAGTTACAGACTCACAGCACCAGGACCAAGAATTCTATCCTGACCTGCGGGTGCTGTGTGCGCGGAGCTTGCACGTTCCGCCCCGTGACCTGCGTGAGTTTTCTCCCGTGCTCCGGTTCCACCCAGCACTCCAAAACCCACAGGTTTGTTAGGGATAATGTCTTGGTATAATGTAAATTTGTCTCTATGGTGTGTAGGATGGTGGCTAGTTTGTGGGGATTGCGTGTCGGCCAGAACCAACGGTGGGCCCAAAGGGCCTGTTCACGCTCTAAACTCTAAACTAAGGCCTAAACTAATGGACCTACAAACTAGCGAACAAGTGCAGGAAGAATTACGAGGATTCCGACAGGACTCGAGGGGCCGGAACTGTAGGTCGAGCAGTTAGAACTCTATTCTTTGAGTGCAGGAGGGTTGAGGGGATCATCTTAAATGGAATCACGAAGCTAGAGACATAGGTTTTTCAGAAAGATTTAATAGGAAACTGATATAGGTGCAAAGAGGTCCTCCTGCATTTGTACAGCCCTAGTGAGCCACACCTGGAATTTCTTTGTGTGAAGTTTTGGTCCCTCCAAATATGAGAAAGGAAATTCTTGCCATTGATAAGAGTGCAGCATAGCTTCACAAGGTTAATTCCCGTATGGCGGGACTGTCCTGATTTGATAGGTTGGAGCGCTGGGCGTTGTGCACTCTGGAAATTAGAACAGATGAGAGGGGATGTTATTGAAACATACACAAAGAATTATTAAGGGTTTTGGACACGCCTAGAGTCAGGAAACATGTTCCCAGATGTTGGGGGAGTCCAACCCAGTCCACAGTTTTTAAGAATAAGGTAAGCCCTTTAGAACGAATGAGGAAACACTTTTCCTTTCCTCACAGAGAGTTTGAGTCTGTGACTTCTCTGCCTCAGATGGCGGTGGAGGCCGTTTCCCTGGATACTTCCAAGAGAGAGCTAGATAGGGCTCTTAAAGATAGCGTGTCAGGGGATATGGGGAGAAGGCAGGAACTGGGTACTGATTGGGAATGATTAGCCCCTGATCACATTGTTATGGCGGTGCTCGGCTCGAAGGCCGAAATGGCCCTCCTCCGGCACCTATTATCTATACCAAAGCCATTTAACCTGCAAACCTGTACATAGGATAAGACATTTGGGAGGGATAATGGCCAAACGCAGGCAAGGTGAGTCTTAGTGTAAGATGGCGCGTGTTTGAACAAACGCATGAATATTTGGGCAAGGGCCTGTTCTGTGCTTTGTAGCATTCAAGCAATCCTGCGTAAGAAGGAACTGGCAGAAGCTGGTTTAAACCGAAGATAGACATGAAAAGCGGTAAGTAACTCAGCGGGACAGGCAGCATCTCTGGAGAGACCAGAACCAGGGGCCACAGTTTAAGAATAAGGGGTAAGGCGCTTAGAACGGAGATGAGAAACACTGTTTTCTCACAGTGAGTTCTGAGTCTGTGGAATTCTCTTGCTCAGAGGGCAGTGAAGGCTCGGTTCTCTGGATACTTTCAAGAGAGAGTTATTAGTGTTTAGGGCTCTTAAAAGATAGCAGAGTCGGGGGATATGGGGAGAAAGGGCAGGAACAGGTACTGATTGTGGATGATCACCATGATCACATGGAATGGCGATGCTGTCCAAGGTCCGGAATGGGCCACTCCTGCACCTATTGTCCTATTGAATCTACAGGGGTAGCTTTTTCACACAAAGGTTGGGTTGGGTGTATGGAATAAGCTGCCGGTGGAGGTAGTTGAGGCTGGGACGTATCCCAATGTTTAAGACAGACAGGTACATGATATACAGGTTTTGAGGATATGGACAAGCGCAAGGCAGGTGGGACTTAGTGTAGCAGGACTTGTTGGCCCGTTGTGGCAAGTTGGGCCAGACCCTAATTCTTTATTTTCGTCATTTAAGAATGGCCTACTCTCTTCAACCTTGTTTGTCTATTGTCACCTTGCAGTCAGGATCGAACGCTGGTCACTGGCGCTGTAAGGTAGTAACTCTACCGCTGCGGCACTGTGCCGCCCTTTATAATAGCGGGCAGTCGGGAATAGCGGGCACCATTGCCCACCCACTAATGGTCCACCCGCGTTTTTTAATGCGAGTTTGCTGCATTGTTACTGTTTGCCGCAATTCCTTCTGCAGGATCAGTCGCTCAGTCTGAAAACCCGCATCACCTCCGAGTTTGCCGAAATGCACCAGTTTCTCGCCGAGAAGGAGGAACATCTGACCGGCGACCTACAACTGCATGAGGAAGAGATCCTGGGAGCAATGGAGAAAAATCTTCAGGAAATCCAGGAGCGTTCAAAATTAATTCACGGCGAGCTCCAAAAGTTCCAGGAGCAGGTGGAGCAGAAAGATGGGATCCTCTTCCTGAAGGCAAGGATTGTGATTCGTTCAATAAACTAAATCAGGGAATTGTGTTGAAAGTGAATGGCTTTTGTCGTATGGCATGCACAGCCTAAACCAGCACACACTACTGCATCAACTCAACGGGTCAGGCAGCATCTCTGGAGAAAATGGATAGGTGATGTTTCGGGTCGTGAAGAAGGGTTCCAACACGAAATGTCACCAATCCATGTTCTCCAGAGATGCTGCCTGACCCGTGACTCCCAGACTCTGTGAAACGTCCCCTATCCATGTTCTCCAGAGATGCTGCCTGACCCGCTGAGTTACTCCAGCATTTTACGTCTACCTTTAGCAGGTTGAGTTGCAGACACCCCCCACCACCCCATGCCTGTGCCCCACCTGGATTTGCATCTATTTCTACCCTCCTACATCCCCTCCACCAACATTCCTTCCTACGACATCACAACTAGTCAATCCTCATGCCTTTTTTCCCATCTCTGCGCCTTTATCCACCCATCTGCCTATTTAACCTCCTCCCTTGCCTCTGTTCACCGATTACCTGACACGTTTGTCCAGGCCCTCCTCTCTTCTAGCTTTCTACTCCCTCCCCCCCCCCCCCCCCCCCCCTCCCCCCCCCCCCCACCCCCCCCCCACCCAAAACAATCCATCTGAAGAAGGGGACAAAAAGCTGGAGTAACTCAGCGAGACAGGCAGCATCTCTGGAGAGAAGGAATGGGTGACGTTTCGGGTCGGGTCTGAGGAAGGGACTCGACCCGAAACATCACCCATTCCTTCTCTCCAGAGACGCTGCCGGTCCCGCTAAGTTACTCCAGCTTTCTGTGTATATCTTCGGTTGAAACCAGCATCTGCAGTTCCTTCAGTCCCCTGCAGTTGGGGGAGTCAGAACCAGGGGCCACAGTTTAAAAATAGGGAGTAAGCCATTTAGAACGGAGATGAGCAAACACTTTTTCTCACAGAGAGTTGTGAGTCTGTGGAATTCACTGCTTCAGAGGGCGATGGAGGCCGGTTCTCTGGATACTTTCAAGAGAGAGCTAGATCAGCCTCTTAAAGATAGTGGAGTCGGGGGATATGGGGAGAAGGCAGGAATGGGGTACTGATTGGGGATGATCAGCCATGATCACATTGAATGGTGGTGCTGCCTCGAAGGACCGAATGGTTTCCTCCTGCACCTATTGTCTATTGTCTTCCTGCACAATGTGAAGAAGGGGCCCTGTTCAGGAACGTCACCTATCCATGTTCTCCACAGGGGGGGGATGCCTGAAACGCTGGGGGGCGAGTACGGGGGGGGGGGGGGGGTGAGTCTGTGAAACGAAAAGTCACCTATCCATGTTGAAAGGGGGGGAGGCTCACAGATGCTGGATAAGTTACGTGGATAGATATCAGCACTCTGTGTTCTCCAAACTGTCACCCCTAAGTTATCCATGTAAAACGACACTATCCATGTTCTCCACAGATATAACCATATAACCATATAACAATTACAGCACGGAAACAGGCCCTCTCGGCCCTTCCAGTCCGTGCCGACCATTTGTTTTCCCCTAGTCCATACCTGTCACTCAGACCATACCGCTCCATTTCCCTTCAACGTCCATATACTATCCAATTTACTCTTAAATGTAAAAATCGATCTGCCTCCACCACTTCTGCTGGAAGCTCATTCCACACAGCCACCACCCCTCTGAGTAAAGAAGTTCCCCCTCACGTTACCCCCGAAAACTCTGTCCCTTAATTCTCATGTCATGCCTCTTGTTTGAATCTTCCCTACCCTCAATGGCAAAACAGTATCCACGTCAACTCTGTCTATCCCTTTCATCATTTGAAAGACCTCAATTAAGTCACCCCTTAACCTTCTGCGCTCCAAAGAATAAAGACCTAACTTGTTCAACCTTTCTCTGTAACATAGTTACAGATGCTGCCTGACCCGCTGAGTAACTCCAGCACTCTGTGAAACGTCACCTATCCATGTTCTCCACAGATGCTGCCTGACCCGCTGAGTTACTCCAGCACTCTGTGTTTTGGTCAAGATTCCATCATCTGCAGTTCCTTCTGACTCTCATGTATATGAATCTTCTTTTTTTCCTCTCCCTGCAAGTTAAAACTTCACTCGGTCCACTCTGCTGCGCACTTTCATAAATGTAAATTTCACCATTGGAGCATCTCACATTTTCTTCTTTTACGGAGGAAATGCATTGTTATTTTCAGTCTTTCTTGTTGCTTGCATTCTTTTACCATGCATAGTCCGAATACATGTGTAGGAAGGGACTACAGATACTGGGTTAAACTTGATTGACACCAAATGCCGGAGTAACTCAGCAGGACAGGCAGCGTCTC
The DNA here is from genome assembly GCA_035221665.1 of Okamejei kenojei. Classification (NCBI taxonomy): domain Eukaryota; kingdom Metazoa; phylum Chordata; class Chondrichthyes; order Rajiformes; family Rajidae; genus Okamejei; species Okamejei kenojei. The sequence continues at coordinate 213,861 of JAVHYY010000916.1, read as the reverse complement.
TGGAGAGAAGGAATGAATGGGTGACGTTTCGGTTCGGGTCCGAAGAAGGGTCTCGACCTAAAACGTCAGCCATTCCTTCTCTCCAGAGATGCTGCCTGTCCTGCTGAGTTACTCCAGCATTTTGTGTCTTATTATAATTGGTATCTTCTTCTCCTGTCGTATGGTGTGCACAGCCTAAAGTTGTTGGACAACTTGTTCTATTTGATCTTCCGTTTGTGCGCGTCGAGTTGATTGCATTAGTCGAAACAGGGCGGGCCACGTGAAGGTTGCAATCTTCCACCCCATTATATTGGCATAAATCGCCTTCATAACTTTTCCTGAACTTATCATTTGTAATTATAGGCAACTTGCAATTAGATGTCATTTCTATTGAAAGTATAGAAAAAATGCTGGAGAGGAAGAAACTCAGCATGTATGGAGAAAAGAGTAGGCGACGTTTCAAGTCGAGACCCCCTTCAGACTGAATGTCGGGGGGGGGGGGTTCGGGGAAAAAGAAAGGAAGAGGCGGAGACAATAGGCTCTGAGAGAGCTGGGAAAGGGGAGGGGAAGGAGGGAGAAAGCAAGGACTACCTGCAGAGATGCCAAGTGTGACGGAATTCGCCGTATTTTTTTGTCCCCGCGAAATAACCTTTTTTTAAATTTTTTTTTTACGGTGTTTCCGGCAGCCAAACATGGCTGTTAACGGAAACACCGCGCGCGCCGGTGTTCCTCCCGTGGTGAACGCCGGCGCCATGTGCCCCCGGTTTGCCAGCCCGGCAGCTCGCAGCCACGCCCGGCCCAGAGCCCGGGCGGCGCCGGCCTGCGCGATCAGCGGCACTTTCTTGCCGCCAGCCGGCCGCTCGCGGGCAGCCCCATCACCGGGCCCAACCCCCCACCCCCACCCCCACCCAGTTGCGCAGGCGCAGACCCGCCGGCAACCTTGCCAAGTGCCGCATGTGCCGCACCCGCCCGCCGGCAGCCCGCTGATCTGCACCATGCGTAGGCGCAGAACCCGCCGGCAACCTTGCCAAGTGCGCATGTGCCGCACCCGCCCGCCGGCAGCCCGCTGATCTGCACCAGTGCGCAGGCGCATAGCCGCCGGCAACAACTCCAAGTGAGTATGTTACGGAGAGAAATGCATTTAACCCCATTTGTTACGGACAAATGGGTTGAATGTTACTGTGAACTAAATTTAGGGTTGGCATCTATGTACCTGAAATAAGAGAAGCCAATGTTCATACCGCTGGGGTGTAAACTACCCAAGCGAAATATGAGGTGCTGCTCCTCCAATTTGCGCTGGGCCTCACTCTGGCCATGGAGAAGGCCCAGGACAGAAAGGTCAGTGTGGGAATGGGAGGGGGAGTTGAAGTGCTGGGCCACCGGGAGATCAGGTTGGTTAACTCGGACTGGGCGATCGCTGAGCCACTATTGTATTTTTTTCTTTGGAGTGCAGGAGGCTGAGAGGTGGCCTTATTGAGTGTACAGGATCATGAGGGGACCAAAGATAAAGTGGATGCTCAGTGTTTTCCCTCCAAGGTAGAAGATTCTAAGACGAGAGGGAACAGGCTTAAAGTGATACATTTAAAAGGGACTTCAGTAGCAACTTCATCAATAGACAATTGGTGCAGGAGCAGGCTATTCAGCCCCTTCGAGCAAGTACCGCCATTCACTGTGATCATGGCTGATCATCCCCAATCAGTACCCCGTTCCTGCCTTCTCTCCATATCCCCTGACTCCGCTATCTTTAAGAGGCCTATATAGCTCTCTCTTGAAAGTTTCCAGAGCACCGGCCTCCACCGCCATCTGAGACTCAAAATTCTCTGGGTGAAAAAGTGTTTCCTCGTCTCTGTTATAAATGCCTTACCCCTTATTCTTAAACTGTGACCCCTGGTTCTGGACTCCTCCAACATTGGGAACATGTTTCCTGTCTCTAGCGTGCCCAAACCCTTAATAATCTTTTATGTTTTAATAAGATCCCTTCTCATCCTTCTAAATTCCAGAGTACTCAAGCCCAGCCGCTCCATTCTCTCAACATATGACAGTCCCGCCATCCGGGGAATTAGCCTTGTAAACCTACGCTGTACTCCCTCAATAGCAAGAATGTCCTTCCACAAATTAGGGGACCAAAACTACACGCAATACTCCAGCTGTGATCTCATTGGATAGTCAGTCTGGTATGGGCTGCCAGAGGTAGCTAAAGAAGCAGATGAAATGACAACTCATTACTTTAGACTACTATAGATACAGCACAGATACAGGCCCTTCGGCCCACCGAGTCTGTGCTGACCAGCAATTATCCCACACACTAGGAATGTTACAATTTTACCAAAGCCAATTAACCTGCAAACCTGCACGTCTTTCAGAGTGTTGGAGGAAATCGGAGCACCCGGAGTAAACCCATGCAGCCACCGGGAGAACATGCAAACTCCGCCCTGACAGCACCCGTGGTCAGGATTGAACCAGAGTCTCTGATGCAGTAAGACGGCACGGTGGCGCAGAGGTCGTGTTGTTGTCTTACAGCGCTTGCAGCGTCGGAGGCTCGGGTTCGATCGCCACCACGGGTGCTGTCTGTGCGGGGTTTGTGCGATCTCCCCGTGACCCGCGTGAGTTTTCTCTGAGATCTTTGGTCGCCTCCCACACGGCAAGGACGTACATGTATGTAGGTTAATTAGATTGGCATAATTGTAAATTGCCCCTAGTGTGTGTAGGATAGTGCTAGTGTGTGAGGATCTCTGGTCGGCCGAAAGGCCTGTTTCCGCGCTGTATCTCTAAACTAAACTAAACTCTAGTTACTCACTAGGGCCCTGTCCAACTGCAGAAGGACCTCCTTGCTCCTACACTCAACTCCTCTTGTTATGAAGGCCAACATGTCATTCAGTTTCTTCACCGCTTGCTGTACCTGCATGCTTACTTTCATTGACTGATGAACAAGGACCCCCAGATCCCGTTGTACTTCCCTTTTCCCAACACAGGCCACTGTGCCGCCCCGTCTTAAAAGGACATTTGGACCGATCGATAGATCCCAATCCGGAATGTCGCCCATCCTGTTTTCCCCATGAGATAGAAATAGAAACATAGAAAATAGGTGCAGGAGGAGGCCATTCGGCCCTTCGAGACAGCACCGCCATTCATTGTGATCATGGCTGATCGTCCACTATCAATAACCCATGCCTGCCTTCTCCCCATATCCCTTGATTCCACTAGCCCCTAGAGCTCTATCCAACTCTCTCATAAATCCATCCAGTGATTTGGCCTCCATTGCACTCTGTGGCAGGGAATTCCATAAAATCACAACTCTCTGGGTAAAAAAGTTTTTTCTCACCTCAGTCTTAGATGACCTCCCCTTTATTCTAAGACTGTGGCCCCTGGTTCTGGACTCACCCAACATTGGGAACATTTTTCCTGCATCTAGCTTGTCCAGTCCTTTTATAATTTTATATGTTTCTATAAGATCCCCCCTCATCCTTCTAAACTCTAGTGAACACAAGCCTAGTCTTTTCAATCTTTCCTCATATGACAGTCCCACCATCCCAGGGATCAATCTCGTGCTGCCTGACCTGCTGAGTTACTCCAGCATGTTGTGTCTATTTTATGGCTATGAAGGATTTGAAGCAGGGGTCGGCAACCTGCAGCCCCCGGGCCGAATGTAGCCCGTAACCCGAAATCATCTGGCCAGCAGACGGATTTTTTTTCGCCGTAATCATCTGGCCCGCTGAGTGCCGCCGAGCCCTGGCTGAACCGCATCCTACGCAAAGCCGCCGGCACGGCCCCGCACCTTCTGTGAACACGTTTAAGAAAGAACTGCGGATGCTGGAAAAATCGAAGGTAAAACAAAAAATGCTGGAGAAACTCAGCAGTTGAGACATGCAAGGATTGTGTGAGCCTGCCTCACCCGCTGAGTTTCTCCTGCAATTTTTGTCTACCTTCTGTGAACACGTGATTTGATGCCTGCCATCCGGGGTGGGATCCATGTGTACATGTGGCCCGCCATCCGCTCACAGACATGTGTCCCGGCCCCTATGCAGAACAAGGTTGCCCAACCCTGGTTTAAAGGGCTGCTCGACCAAGTGGGACCCGTTGGGTGCCGTCCCCTCAACGTGCTGTGAATTAGGACCAGCCTATACCATGGTCGGAGATGGACCAAACGGCCTGTTTCTATGCTGTACAGTTATGTGATTCTATTTGGACAGTCATTCCCAATCAATTCAGATTTGTCCTCTTTTTTTCAGGAGGAATCCTGGCGGAATATACGGTAGGACACATTCTATGTTAAAGTTCTTGACAGTTTCCCTAAGGGGAGGAGAGGGTGGAAATGTTTGTTGGTTAATTTGTAATTCTGCTTAATGTTTACAGATCAAGACAGAGCATTAAAGAACTGATCATTGCGGGTGGAAGTCTGTCAATGGAAAGATTCAGAGGACCCTTCTTGAAGCTAGTTTGGAGTGAGATGCTCGATGCTCTTAACCCTGGTAACGCCCTCTCATATTCCTTTATCTTCGGTTTGAGTTCTTTGTCACCTGCACCAAGGTTCACAAGGCTAATTCCCGCGATGGCGGGATTATCATATGCTGAGAGAATGGAGCGGCTGGGCTTGTATACTCTGGAATTTAGAAGGATGAGAGTGGATCTCATTGAAACATAAGATTATTAAGGGTTTGGACACACCAGAGGCAGGAAACATGCTCCCGATGTTGGGGGAGTCCAGAATCAAGGCCACAGTTTAAGACTAATGGGTAAGGTATTTAGAACGGAGATGAGGAAACACTTTTTCACACACAGATTTGTGAGTCTGTGGAATTATCTGCCTCAGAGGGCGGTGAAGGCTGGTTCTCTGGATAATTTCAAGAGAGAGTAGATAGGGCTCTTAAAGATAGCGGAGTCAGGGGATATGGGGAGTAGGCAGGAACGGGGTACTGATTGGAGATGATCAGCCATGATCATATTGAATGGCGGTGCTGACTGGTCATCCACAATTAGTAACCCTTTCCTGCCTTTTCCCCACATCCCTTCACTCAGCTATCTTTAAGAGCTCTATCTAACTCTCTCTTGAAAGCATTCAGAGAACCGGCCTCCACCACCCTCTGAGGCAGAGAATTCCACAGACACACAAATCTCTGTGTGAAAAAGTGTTTCCGTTCAAAATGCCTTACCCCTTATTCACAGAATTAGAATCATAGAAAATAGGTGCAGGAGTAGGCCATTCGGCCCTTCGAGCCTGCACTGCCAGTCAATATGATCATGGCTGATCATCCAACTCCGTATCCTGTACCTGCCTTCTCTCCATACCCCATAGAATCAAATTCTTAAACAGTGGCCCCTGTTTCTGGAGTTACCCAACATCGGGAACATGTTTCCTGCCTCTAGCCTGTCCAAACCTTTAATATTCGTGTATGTTTCTATAAGGTCCCCTCTCATCCTTTGAAAGTCGAGAGTGTACAAGCCCAGCCGCTGCATTCTCTCAGCATATGGCAGTCCCGCCAACCCGGGAATTAACCTTGTGAACCGATGCTGCACTCCCTCAATAGCAAGAATGTCCTTCCTCAAATTTGGAGACCAAAACTGCACACAATACTCCAGGTATGGTCTCACTGGGGTCCTGTACAACTACAGAAGGACCTCTTTGCTCCTAAACTCAACTCCTCTTGTTATAAAGGCCAACATGCCATTCGCTTTCTTCACTGCCTGCTGCGCCTGTATGCTTACTCTCATTGACTAATGAACAAGGACCCCTTAGATCCCGTTGTATTTCCCCTTTTCCCAACTTGACGTCATTTAGATAATAATCTGCCTTCTTGTTTTTGCTACCAAAATGGATAACCTCACATTTATCAACATTAAACTGCATCTGCCATGCATCTGTCACTGTTCATCAGTCACTTCATGTTGGTCTTCATAGCAAGACGAGTTGAATGTAGGTGCAAATAAATCCTAGCGAGACCACATCTGAGTATTGTGTGCAGTTTTGGTCTCCAAACTTGAGGAAGTATATTCTTGCTATTGAGGGGTTCGCGAGGTTAATTCCTGGGATGGCGGGACTGTCATATGTTGATAGAATAGAGCAGCTGGGCTTGTACACTCTGGAGTTTAGAAGGATGAGAGGGAATCTTATTGAAACATATAAGAGTATTAAGGGTTTGGACACGCCAGAGGCAGGAAACATATTCCTGATGTTGGGGGAGTCCAGAACCAGGGGCCACAGTTTAAGAATAAGGGGTAAACCATTTAGAACGGAGATGAGGAAATACTTTTTCACACAGAGAGTTTTAAGTGTGTGGAATTCTTTGCCTCAGAGGGCAGTGGAGGCCGGTTCTCTGGATGCTTTCAAGAGAGAGTTAGATAGAGCTCTGAAAGATAGTGGAGTCAGGGGATATGGGGAGAAGGCAGGAACGGGGTACTGATTGTGGATGATCAGCCATGGTCACATTGAATGGCGGTGTTGGGCCGAAGGGCTGAATGGCCTACTCCTGCACCTGTTGTCTATTGTCTATAAATGCATGAGTCCTCTAGTATATGGCGTGCACAGCCTGACGTAGGACAACTTGTTCTATTTGATCTTATTTGATTGTGCACAGCCAGGTTGATTGCATTCGTCGAAACAGGGCGGACCACGTGAAGGTTGCAATTTCCCACCCCTAAATGCTTGAGTAACTCAGCGGGACAGGTAGCATGTCTGGAGGGAAGAAATTGGTGACGTTTTGGGTCTATTGTCTATTTAAAATGTCTCTGAATTTCTCCTTTCTCCGCCTTTCCAGCCTCCGTGAGCCTGGACCCGGAGACGGCGAATCCGAGACTGGAAGTGTCCGCGGATCGGAAGAGCGTGAGGCTGAGCGGGACGTGGAGCAGCGTGGCCGACACCGACAAGAGATTCACCGAGTGGGCGTGCGTGCTGGGGTCGGAGTGGTTCACCTCGGGGAGGAGTCACTGGGAGGTGGAGGTGGCAGAGAACCAGATCTGGAGCCTGGGAGTAGCTGCCGAGTCGGTGGAGAGGAGGGGGTGGGTGGGGGTGGTCCCGGAGAACGGATTCTGGACCATCGGGCGGGTCGGTGGCGGCTTCTATGTCAACACCTCGCCCGGGTTCCCCCTCCCGGCCGACCCCATCCCGGGGCGAGTGCGGGTCAGCCTCAACTACGAGCCGGGGACCATTTCCTTTCACAACGCGGACACCAAGTCCCACCTCCACACCTACGCCGGGAATAAATTCACGGAGAAACTCTACCCTTTCTTCTGGACCGGCGACGAGAACAAGTGGCTGAGAATCTGCTCCGATCCCGATCCAGCGGTGTGAAAAAAAATGGGGTTGGGTCCTGGGACCGGCGTTGGGAGCGGGGCTCGGGGGCAGAAAGATGGACGACAGACTCGATTTAAGTCTAAATTCCGCGTCTTGACAGCCCATTGAGCCTGTAAATAAAATGAGAGCAAATATAAGTGAGGGAAAAATAAATTTTAAAAAGTGTATTAAATCTTCTGGTTTTCTTCTCCTCGTTTTCTTCCTGCCTCAGTCACTCAATACACACGGACGTCCCGGCAGTTTCTCCGGCTGCCTAACACTGGGCCTGTCCCACTTGGGCGATCTTTCAGGCGCCTGCCGGCAACTGTCAAGTTGACTGAAACGGCGACTGTCAGAGTGGCACACGAACACACACACACACACACACACACACACACACACACACACACACACACACACACACACACACACACACACACACACACACACACACACACACACACACACACACAGCCCCCCCCCCACACACACACGCACACACCTCCGCGCGCAACACACACACACACACACACACAGCCCCCACACACACGCACCACCTCACACGCACACACCTCCGCGCGCACACACACACACACACACACACACACACACACACACACACAGGCATGCACATGCACCTACACGCACGCACCCACACACACCGCCCCACACACTCACACCCCCACACACGCATATGCACACGCGCGCACACCCACACACACACACATGCAAACACACACCCCACACACACAGACACATACACACACACACACACACACACACACACACACAGACACATGCACATACACACACACACACACACACACACACACACATACACACACACACACACACACACCCTCGACCCCCTGGCGACTCACCTACTGCAGGGGAATTCTTGCTACTCTCTCTCCATGGCAGCTTCATTCTAGTCGACGCTAATTTTTCAAAATTCACGGCGACTAGTTCCCAGAATGCGGGAACTTCTCACGACCATGAAGGCGACTCCCCGGCAACCACCTGCGAACATGTGGCGACCGCATAGTCTCCTGCAGTCGCCTAAAAAGTCGCCTAAGTGGGACAGGCCCATCACATTCTGTATCCCCTTTCCCCACACTCGGAATTGGAAACTTGGGTTGGGAGGTTTGGAGGGAGGGAGAAGTCTGGTCCTCTAAGATAGATTCCAGCAGGCAGTGAAGAAAGCGAATGGCATGTTGACCTTCATAACAAGAGGAGTTGAGTATTGGAGCAAAGAGGTCCTTCTGCAGTTGAACAGGGTCCTAGTGAGACCACACTTGGGGTATTGTGTGCAGTTTTGGTCTCCAAATTTGAAGAAGGACATTCTTGCTATTGAGGGAGTGCAGTGTAGGTTTACAAGATTAATTCCCGGGATGGCGGGACTATCATATGCTGAGACAATGGAGCGGCTAGGCTTGTATACTCTGGAGTTTAGGTATGAGAGGACTTGTTGAAACATAAGATTATTAAGGGTTTGGATATGCTGGAGGCAGGAAACATGTCCCTGAGTCCAGAACCAGGGGCCACAGTTTAAATTTTTTTATTTTTAAAAAAAAATCAGGTTTACTTAAATAGGGACAGATACAAAAACATAGAT